>JANUWF010001856.1:600000-752234 GCA_026120185.1 Voacanga thouarsii | reverse complement strand
GATTTTCTTGGACAACCAAACTTTTACTGACTATAGGACAAGTACATCATTTCCTATTAACAATATGTCATCTACATAAAGTAATAAGAAAACTACTACACTCCTACTAACCTTCTTGTAGACAAAAGGTCCATCCATATTTTAAATAAATCCAAACACTTTGATTATTTTATTAAAATGGATGTTGTAACTCCTAGAAGCTTGCTTAAGTTCGTAAATGGACCTTTGTAGCTTGCACACTTTTGTGCAATCATTGGATGTGAAATCCTCAGGTTGTGTCATATACACTTTCTCAATCTAGTTTCCATTTAGGAAAGGTTTTTTCACATCCATTTGTCAGATCACATAATCATAATGAACTGTAATAGCTAGAATTATTCTGATGGATTTTAGCATAGCAACTGGTGAAAAGGTTTCGTCATAGTCAATACTATGCTATTGATGATAACCCTTAGCCCTAATCGTACCATATAGGTAACTAGGTTACCACCCATGACGGTTTTCTTCTTGAAAACTAATTTGCTCCTAATCGGTTTAATTCTTCTGGGTAGATCAACCAGAGTCTATACTTGGTTGCCATACATAGAATCTATCTCTGATTTCATGGCTTTAAGCCATTTCTCAGATTCTGAACTATTCAAAACTTCTTTTTAAGTAGTTGGCTCATCATCATCATCTATGAGCAATAAGTCATTGTGGTCACTAATGAGAAATCTATATCTCTCAGGTGCCACATGTATCCTACCCGATCTAAAAGTTCTTGTGTGGTTGAAGGTTCATCTATTCTCTCAATAGATGTCGAATCAGAGGGTTGATCCTTATATTATTGTTCCTCATGAAATTACTAATTTCAATCTTACTCCCACTATTTACTTTTAGCGTGTGCTCATTCTCTAAGAAGATAGAATGTTTTGAAATAAACACTTTGTTTTCAGAAAGGAGATAGAAGTAATAACCAAAATATTCTTTTAGATAACTCACAAACACACACTTGTCAGACTTACTATCTTGTTTGACTGGTCTTTGGACAGAAGCAGGGCAACTCCATACTCTTAAGTAAGATATGTTTAGTTTCTTGCCAAAGAACATCTCCAATAGTGCAACATCAACCGTTTTTTACATAGTTCTGTTTAGAACATAAACAGATATCTTTAGTATATACCCCCAAAATGATTTTTTAGCTATCCTTACAGATCCTATTTCCAAGAATGTAGGTTGTATCTCCAAGATCTTCCATAGTGCTTTTCTTAGACAACTAAACTTTTACTGACTATAGGACAAGTACATCATTTCCTATTAAGAATATGTCATCTACATAAAGTAATAAGAAAACTACTACACTCCTACTAACCTTCTTGTAGACAAAAGGTCCATCCATATTTTAAATAAATCCAAACACTTTGATTATTTTATTAAAATGGATGTTGTAACTCCTAGAAGCTTGCTTAAGTTCGTAAATGGACCTTTGTAACTTGCACACTTTTGTGCAATCATTGGATGTCAAACCTTCAGGTTGTGTCATATACACTTCTTCAGTCGGGTTTCCATTTAGAAAAGCTTTTTTCAAATCCATTTGTTAGATCTCATAATCATAATGAACTGTAATAGCTAGAATTATTCTGATGGATTTTAGCATAGCAACTGGTGAAAAGGTCTCGTCATAGTCAATACTATGCTATTCATGATAACCCTTAGCCCTATTCGTACCATATATGTAACTAGGTTACCACCCATGATGGTTTTCTTCTTGAAAACTAATTTGCTCCTAATCGATTTAATTCTTCTGGGTAGATCAACCAGAGTCTATACTTGGTTGCCATACATAGAATCTATCTCTGATTTCATGGCTTTAAGCCATTTCTCAGATTCTGAACTATTCAAAACTTCTTTTTAAGTAGTTGGCTCATCTTCATCTTCTATGAGCAATAAGTCATTGTGGTCACTAATGAGAAATCCATATCTCTCGGGTGCCACACATATCCTACCCGATCTAAATGTTCTTGTGTGGTTGAAAGTTCATCTATTCTCTCAATAGATGTGGAATCAGAGGGTTGATCCTTATATTTTTGTTCTTCTTGAATTTACTAAGTTCAATCTTACTCCCACTTTTTCCTTTTAGCGTGTGCTCATTCTCTAAGAAGATAGAATATTTTGAAATAAACACTTTGTTTTCAGAAAGGAGATAGAAGTAATATCCAAAATATTCTTTTAGATAACTCACAAAAAAACACTTGTTAGACTTACTATCTTGTTTGACTGGTCTTTGGACAGAAGCAGGGCAGCTCCATACTCTTAAGTAAGATAACTTTAGTTTCTTGCCAAAGAACATCTCCAATAGTGCAACATCAGCCGTTTTTTACATAGTTCTATTTAGAACATAAACAGATATCTTTAGTACATACTGTAGGATTTCTAAATTAATTAAACAGATTAAACGCAGCGGAAAATAGCAAGAAATCCAAGCCATGGATCACGAGTTTGCAGTAGATTCGGGAAAAAGAGAAGATCACGCTTATTACCTCTTGAAGCCGGAATTTAAAATTTTCTTGTTCCAAGAACGCTGGCGCGATCCAGATCACAAAACCGGTTCACAGCTGCTCAACTAAAGTCCAAGAAAGAACTCCCTCTAATGATAATCCACACAAGGTCGAACGCTCACAATCTCACAATTCTATGCTAGTAGAATTTAGGAGGCTAGGGTTTGATTAATAAGAGAGAGACGGCTAGGGTTTGATCAAGAGAGAGGCAGAGAAACGGTTTCTCTGTTATTGCGTGAATAGTCTGTGCCTCTTACCCTAAGGAAACCGTTTCCTTATATTTATAGATTTATAATTACCGTAAATTGTAACTTAGTCCTTCAACGTCCAATTGTCAACAAATTGGTCCTTAAAGTTTGCTTAATTACAATTAGGTCCCATGAATTATAACAAACTTATAATTCACCTATAAATATATTCCCTTCTCTTAATTAACCCCACAATATTATCAAATAATATATTTGAGCATTCAAACCTTTATTGTGTGTGACCCATTAGGTTTCCTGGTCTTATTGGTAGCATAATATGAATTAATTCTAACAATATTAGAATTAATAATCCTTAATAAAATAAAGGATTAAATTTATTAATTCTCTAATTAATAAATCCATTTTTAGCATATCAAGAACGACATCTAGCAATGACTATTGACCACCCAAAAGTCCAGAAAGTCAAGTGGCTTGACATGAACCTTTCAATAGCAAATTATCAGTGCAATAAACTCCTTTCACCATACAATATCTCATTCGGTCTAGAGCATGAAATTAGTGCCAACTCCATCCAGAATATTATTAATTCTGGCCCGAATATTTTAGTACTTGTTCAAGAAATCCATTACTCGATATGTGTATAAATTGGAACCATTTCCATCACATAGTCGCCTTGGCCAAGGACTTCATGAGTAATGATTTCTACAAGTGGCCTTGAGATATACTCTCCTACTATTAGGAGTGGTGAATCCTTTATTGACTTTTTCAACTACTTTCATTTACTTTACGTTGTACCCAATATCCATCCCTTAGGCAGTCCTAGATAAGACTCCAAAAATTAGAATCAAAGTACAACGCTCATTAAACAAAGTACCTTGGAGATCTCAAGTCTAAGGATACTTGCACACTTGCTATAATGAGATTCTATCACTGGCACTAAATAGTTATCCAAGTGATTATCTCGTAGCTAGGTCATCCAATGAACTTGTTCCAAAACAAGCATCCACACGTTAATCCTGAGTATCCCAATACTCACGGATATGAGAACCACCACTTGATCCAATCAAGAGATATAACATGTGCCAGTCTTGGCATATTAATAATGTCCCATCTTATTAATACTATGAATGGGGATTATTTAAGTACGAACACTGCATAGTGTAGTAGGAATCTCACATCATGATCTCTATCATGATTTTCTTAACACTGTGTTGTACTAGGGACTTTATCTTACTGTTTGTATACATATTTGGATATAACAATCAAACTGAAAGATAAAGAATGTCTCTTATTAATTTAATATGCAATATACATGGTACACGTGATTGCCTCTAGAGCACAACACTAACAAACTCCCACTTGCACTAGAGCCAATCATTCATGTATCGAATACCAAATGACTCAACTTGTTTATCATGTTTCTTCTAGGAAAGCGCTTTAGTGAGTGGATCAGCTATGTTCTGATCCGTGGGAATCCTCTCTATCTTTACATCTCCTCTATCTATGATTTCTCTAATCAGATGATAGCGTCTAAGTACATGCTTGGATCGTTGATGAGACCGTGGTTCCTTTGCCTGTGCAATGGCTCCATTGTTATCACAATACAAAGGTATCGAATTAACAATGCTGGGCACCACTCCAAGTTCAGTGATGAACTTCTTGATCCATACTGCTTCTTTAGTTGCTTCATAAGTTGTTATGTACTCTGCTTCAGTAGTCGAATCGGCAGTATTCTCTTGTTTGGAGCTCTTCCAACTAACTGCCCCACCACCTAATGTAAATACGTAGCCAGATTGTGATTTGAAGTCGTCCTTATCGGACTGAAAGTTGGCATCAGTATACCCTCTTACTTGTAAATCACCATCTCCATATATCAAGAATGCATCCTTAGTCCTTCGTAAGTACTTAAGGATATTCTTTACAGCCGCCCAGTGACCCTTTCCAGGATCAGATTAGTATCTTCTCGTCAAACTAAGAGCACACGATACATCGGGCCTAGTACATATCATTGCATACATGATAGACCTAATTGCCGAAACATATGGAATTCTACTCATGTAATCTCTTTCAACTTGTGTCTTTGGAGACATCGACTTTGAAAGGCTTACACCATGTGTCATAAGTAAGAATCCTCTTTTGGATTGATCCATGCTGAACCTTTTCAACACTTTGTCTATGTATGTAGACTGTGAAAGACCTAGCAACCTTTTAGATCTATCTCTATATATCTTTATTCCCAGAATATAGGTTGCTTCTCCAAGGTCTTTCATGGAGAATATCTTGGACAACCAAATCTTCACTGATTGAAGAGTGGAAACATCATTTCCTATAAACAATATGTCATCTACATAAAGCAATAGGAAAACAAATTTACTTCCACTAACCTTCTTGTACACACAAGGTTCATCCATGTTTTGAATGAAACCAAAATCTTTAATTGTCTCATCAAAATGGATATTCCAACTCTTAGATGCTTGCTTAAGTCCATAAATGGACCTTTGCAACTTGCACACCTTTGTGCTATTTTTGGATATGAAACCTTCAGGTTGTGTCATATACACTTCCTCAATCAGGTTTCCATTAAGAAAAGTTGTTTTCACATCCATTTGCCAGACCTCATAATCATAATGAGCGGCAATGGCTAGGAGTATTCTTATAGATTTCAACATCGCGACTGGTGAAAACGTTTCGTCATAGTCAATACCTTGTCGTTGACGATAACCTTTTGCTACCAAGCGAGCCTTATAGGTAACCACATTACCATCCATGTCAGTTTTCTTTTTGAAAACCCATTTACACCCTATAGGCTTGATTCCTTCAGGTGGATCAACCAAAGTCCATATTTGGTTGTCATACATGGAATCCATCTCGACTTCATAGCTTCGAGCCATTTGTCAGATTCTGAACTATTCAGAACATCCTCGTAAGTAGTAGACTCATCGTCATCTATGAGTAATACGTCATTATGGTCACTTATGAGAAATCAATATCTCTCAAGTGCCACTCGTATCCTACTTGACCTACGAAGCTCTTGTGTGTTAGAAGGTTCATCTATTTGAATAGATACAGGTTCAGATGGTTGATCAATATTTGTTTGCTCTTCTTGAACTTCACCAAGTTCAAGCTTGCTCCCACTATCTTCTTTGAACACGTGCTTCTTCTCTAAGAAGATAGCATGTTTTGAAATAAAAACTTTATTTTCAGAAGGAAGATAGAAGTAATATCCAAATGATTCTTTTGGATATCCAACAAACAAACATTTGTCAGACTTACTTTCAAGTTTGTCTGACATTACCTTTTAACAAAAGCAGGGCAACCCCAAATCCTTAAATGAGATAACTTTGGTCTCTTACCAAAGAATAACTCATAAGAAGTGGTATCAACCGTTTTTTATGGAACTCTGTTTAAAATGTAAACAGCAGTCTCCAGTGCGTACCCCCAAAACGATTTTGGTAAGTCTGCAAAAGCCATCATGGTCCTTACCATGTCTAGAAGGGTTCGATTCCTTCTCTCAGATGCACCGTTATGTTGAGGTGTATATAGTGGAGTCCATTGAGATAATATTTCGTTATCTCTTAGATAACTTAGAAACTCTTGACTTAAGTATTCACCTCCTCGATCAGATCTAAGAGCTTTAATACTTTTGCCAAGTTGTTTCTCTACTTCATTCTTGAAGTCTTTGAAACGGTCAAAGGCTTCAGATTTGTATTTCATCAAATACAAATACCCATATCGAGAATAATCATCAATAAAGGTAATGAAGTATTGATAACCTCCTCTTGTTTGTATTGACATTGGGCCACATACATCTGAATGTACGAGTTCTAATAACTCTTTTGCCCTTTCTCCTTTTCTTGAAAAAGAAGTTTTAGCCATTTTTCCAAGTAAACAAGATTCGCATGTGTCATATGATTCGTAATCAAATGACCCTAAGTCACCCAATTTGTATAACTTAGACACACGTTTTTCATTTACATGGCCTAAACGACAATGCCATAAGTAAGATGAGATTAAGTTATCCTTTTTATGTTTCTTTTTACTTATATTGAGAATTGGATTATACATGTCTAGAACATATAAACCATTGATCAAAGTTGCAGAACCATAATGAATATCATTTAATGAGAAAGAACAACATTTATTCTTAAAACTTATATGAAATCCGAATAAGTCTAAACAAGCAACTAAGATAATGTTTTTCAACAAAGCTGGTACAAAATAACGGTTTTGTAGTTCTAAAACTAATCCGAGAAGGTAGATTGAGATGATAAGTCCCCATACCTAGTGCGGCAACCTTTGCTCCATTTGCGGCTCGTAGGTCCACGTCACCTTTCTCTAACCTTTTACTATCCTTTAGTCCCTGCAAATTATTGCATAAATAAGTTCCACAACCGGTATCCAATACCCATATCTTATTATTAAAGGCAGTATTAATCTCAATCATAAACATACCAGGATTAGAGGTAGAAGTGCTTGCAAGCTTCTCATTCTCCTTCTTTTCCTTCACAGTCTCCAAGTAGGCCTTATAGTTACGCCACCAGTGGCCCATTTTACCACAATGATGACATGGGCCTTTAGGGGCAGCCTCCTTCTTCTTGACACCTCCTTTGGGCTTAGTAGGAGTGTTCTTCTTCTTCTTCTTAGAAACCTTTTTCTTAGAAGATGAAGAACCTACTAACAAGATTGCCTTATCATCCTTTTTCATAGAGGACTCGGCGGTCTTAAGCAGATTGATTAGCTCGGGTATGGTGGTCTCAATATTATTCATGTGGTAGTTGATCACAAACTGCGAAAAACTACTTGGTAATGATTGTAGAATTAAGTCAATACTTAACTCATGATCCATTACGAACCCAAGAGACCCAAGCTTTTCCATGTAGCCCAACATCTGCAACCCATGAGTGGCCACTGAAGCACCCTCAACCATCTTAGCACGGAACAGTTATTTAGAGATCTCATATCTCTCTGTTCTAGCTTGTTTATCAAACGACTCTTTAAGATGGAGGATCATCGATTGAGCATCCATATGCTCATGTTGTTTTTGCGGCTCGGGAGACATTGACGCCAGACATGATACAAGATGTTGTGTCGCTATCTTCTTTGTGCTTCTTGTGGACAGCATGCTCTTCGACGAGGAGCATCTTGAGCTGGAGGTGGCGGAATAGGAGCTTCTAGCACGTATAGCAACTTTTTCGACTTGAGAACGATTCTCAAGTTTCTATACCAGTCCAAATAGTTTGATTCAGTGAGCTTGTTTGTTTCCAAGATGCTACGCAAGTTTAGGTTTGTCGACATGATGCAAATGACCTAGACGTAAAGATAGAATTATTAGAACATGTATATGCAGATGCAATGCAATTAATTAGGTCTTTAATTAAGCGCATAACTAGTCCACTATTTTTACTCAAACCAATAGCCCCCACTATTGATTCGGGAAAACCCGTTAGAAGCTTTCCTAGTGGACCGGTATCCAAATTCCTTAAGAATAACCTTGGGTTTGCCTAACAAGACATCCTTAAGTTCATTGGTAGGTATCCAATACCAATTACATCGTATGTAACTACCGGATCATTGGGTGATTAACAGCTTTTAATCTTAAAGCCTTTTGGGTTACCCTAACTTTTCCTCTAAATTTCTTTATGCTTGAGTTTGCCCAACCGGGATAAAGAATTTAGTTAAACCCGACCCATTAATCAGGAATTTAATTCCATAGCATGAACATGCCCGGTGTCAAGTAGGCTTGGGTTTGCCCAACAACCTGGTCTTGAAAAAGGACTCTCGTTCTTACTATACTAATGGAAAGAATTAGGTTTAATATTATTTGAGGGATTTGTTCCTTTTAGTGGTGTCATCGTTAGGCATGCATACAATTTATCAATAAGCATCATAAATTGATAAACATGGTAATAAACAATTATGTGGCATGGTTATGGACTTTCTAAATTAATTTCCTCAAGCCACCAAGGAAATTAATATGGTCAACCCTATGTGTTCATGCATGATATAAGTAGAGGGTCTTACCATCTCGCCTTATTTTGAACGCCATCTTCAAAATCTTGAAAGTAAAATTCTACCTCAATCTAACCTATATAATCTAATTACATAATTTCCTAAAAGGAGAAACCTCGAGTTACATTCGAGGGGAGTTAGATTAGAAGAGAATTACATCAGAATTTGAGAGAAGGCAGGACATTCAGGCCCTATTTCATTAAAACAAAGCGGTAAAAAATGCATGAACAGATATAATTGGTTTTAGTCCATAACCATCCACCATGCCATTAACTATGCTTAAACAAAATAAACATATACTTTTATTATTCTAAAATCATTATTTTGGGAAAATAAAACAAATTCTAAAATCAACATTTTAGAAAAATACATTAATTTTAAATTTTCAAAATCACTATTTTGAAAAATAAAATTGATTGTCTCAAAACTAATTTTGAGAAAATGCTTCTGGGTCCCGTCACGCAACGATAACGGCGGTCCTGGAATGAGAAAATACTTCTGGATTTTTCAATGGTTTGAATGAGATCTAATGGCCTTATCAACTTGCTCATCATGATGGAAAGGAGCTAAAACTACAACTTCACACCATCCCTCTCCTAGCCTTAGTCCCCCAACTTGTTAGGATGGATCCAAATTTTGAATGCGGCCTATTGCAACTACATTAGTTGAATCCAACATACTTAAAATTGAAACATATGCATCAACCTGCAATGAATGTTTTATTCATTCTATATTTAAGGAAATTAGTCAAACAAGTAACAAAAATTAATTAATTGTGTTGAAGGCATATAAAAGATAAATGAAATGACGGATTATTATAGAAGATAAAGAAAATAAAAAGGAATTTAAAGGTCCCACATCAAAATAGTTTTATGTTGGGTATCTCAGTCTCATATCGTATATGGCACAATGGAAAATAAAACGAGATACCCTCCCAAGACCCGTCTATGTGTGGAAAATAAGATATAATGATAATAAAGGTAACAACTTTTACCTTTAGGTGATCGTCCGAAGAACAAAATTGATCTTCTTCAAGTCGAGCCATGATCCAGCAATCCTCTTATGCAAACTCCACAAAAGTTGGACGTCTAACCACTATAATCATAGTGTGTGATTATCTCTAACAGAAATCCACACAGAGGAATACTTAAGCACCAAGATTTCCTATGCGAGCAGAAAAAGATGGTGGCTAGGGTTGTTTTCGTTTTCAGCAAAACGAGAGAGAGAGAGAGAGAGAGAGAGAGAGAGGAGTGATGTTTGTTTTATGGCTCCTATTTTTGTGTGAATCACCTTTGGATTAGGGTTTCAAGCATATCCAATATATGTTCCAAAATCCACTGAAAATCTGAAATTCCTAAACAATTAGAATTTTCTAATTGTAATTGGAAACATCAAGTTCCTACAATTACAACTTGGACCACAAATTATAGCTAATTATAATTTGTTCATAACAACTTCACTTTCTCACAATTAACCCCACTATGTTATCAAATAACATCTTGAGTATATAATCCCTTTTTGTGTGTGACCTATTAAGTTTCCCAGTTAATTGGTAGCGAACATGAATTAATCCAAACGTCTTTGAGATTAATAATCCAAAATTAATTAGAATTAATCCTATTAATTCTAATCAGGATTGGTTTATTAATTCATCAGTTAATAAACCTAAATTCCCAAATCATAAGTGGTATCTAGCAACACATTATGACCACCTAAGAGTCCAGGAAGTCATACGGCTTGACATGAATTCTTCAATAACAAACTTCAGTGCAATTAACTCCTTTCACCATACAATATCTCATTCGGTTTAGAATACCAAAATAGTGCCAACTCCCTCCAGAATGAATTCTAGCTTAAATACAATAGTACTTATACCAGGAACCCACTACTCTAGATGTGTATCAATTGGAACTGTTTCCAATACACAATCTGTAGGATTTCTAAATTAGTTAAACGGATTAAACGCAGCAAAAAATAGCAAGAAATCCAGGCCATGGATCACGGGTTTGCAGTAGAAACGGGAAAAAGAGAAGATCACGCTTATTACCTCTTGAAGCCGGAATTTAAAATTTTCTTGTTCCAAGAACGCTGGCGTGATCCAGATCACAAAATCGGTTCACAGCAGCTCAACTGAAGTCCAAGAAAGAACTCCCTCTAATGATAATCCACACAAGGTCGAACGCTCACAATCTCACAATTCTATGCTAGTAGAATTTAGGAGGCTAGGGTTTGATTAATAAGAGAGAGACGGCTAGGGTTTGATCAAGAGAGAGGCAGAGAAACGGTTTCTCTGTTATTGCGTGAATAGTCTGTGCCTCTTACCCTAAGGAAACCATTTCCTTATATTTATAGATTTATAATTACCGTAAATTGTAACTTAGTCCTCCAACGTCCAATTGTCAACAAATTGGTCCTTGAAGTTTACTTAATTACAATTAGGTCCCATGAATTATAACAAACTTATAATTCACCTATAAATATATTCCCTTCTCTTAATTAACCCCACAATATTATCAAATAATATATTTGAGCATTCAAACCTTTATTGTGTGTGACCCATTAGGTTTCCTGGTCTTATTGGTAGCATAATATGAATTAATTCTAACAATATTAGAATTAATAATCCTTAATAAAATAAAGGATTAAATTTATTAATTCTCTAATTAATAAATCCATATTTAGCGTATCAAGAGTGACATCTAGCAATGACTCTTGACCACCCAAAAGTCCAGAAAGTCAAGTGGCTTGACATGAAACTTTCAATATCAAATTATCAGTGCAATAAACTCCTTTCACCATACAATATCTCATTCGGTCTAGAGCATGGAATTAGTGCCAACTCCCTCCAGAATATTATTAATTCTGGCCCGAATATTTTAGTACTTGTTCAAGAAATCCATTACTCGATATGTGTATAAATTGGAACCATTTCCATCATATAGTCGCCTTGGCCAAGGACTTCATGAGTAATGATTTCTACAAGTGGCCTTGAGATATACTCTCCTACTATTAGGAGTGGTGAATCCTTTATTGACTTTCTCAACTACTTTCGTTTACTTTATGTTGTACCCAATATCCATCCCTTAGGCAGTCCTAGATAAGACTCCAAAAATTAGAATCAAAGTACAACGCTCATTAAACAAAGTACCTTGGAGATCTCAAGTCTAAGGATACTTGCACACTTACTATAATGAGATTCTATCACTGGCACTAAATAGTTATCCAAGTGATTATCTCGTAGCTAGGTCATCCAATGAACTTGTTCCAAAACAAGCATCCACACGTTAATCCTGAGTATCCCAATACTCACGGATATGAGAACCACCGCTTGATCCAATCATGAGATATAACATGTGCCAGTCTTGGCGTATTAATAATGTCCTATCTTATTAATACTATGAATGGGGATTATTTAAGTACGAACACTGCATAGTGTAGTAGGAATCTCACATCATGATCTCTTTCATGATTTCCTTAACACTGTGTTGTACTAGGGACTTTATCTAACTGTTTGTATACATATTTAGATATAACAATCAAACTGAAAGATGAAGAATGCCTCTTATTAATTTCATATGCAATATACATGGTACACGTGATTGCCTCTAGAGCACAACACTAACACATACCCCCACAATGATTTTTGACCTATCCCTACAGATCCTATTTCCAAGAATGTAGGTTGTATCTCTGAGGTCTTCCATAGTGATTTTCTTGGACAACCAAACTTTTATTGACTAAAGGACAAGTACATCATTTCCTATTAACAATATGTCATCTACATAAAGTAATAAGAAAACTACTACACTCCTACTAACCTTCTTGTAGACAAAAGGTCCATCCATATTTTAAATAAATCCAAACACTTTGATTATTTATTAAAATGGATGTTGTAACTCCTAGATGCTTTATTAAGTTCGTAAATGGACCTTTGTAACTTGCACACTTTTGTGCAATCATTGGATGTGAAACCCTCAGGTTATGTCATATGCACTTCCTCAGTCAGGTTTCCATTTAGGAAAGCTTTTTTCACATCCATTTGTCAGATCTCATAATCATAATGAACTGTAATAGCTAGAATTATTCTGATGGATTTTAGCATAGCAACTAGTGAAAAGGTTTCGTCATAGTCAATACTATGCTATTGATGATAACTCTTAGCCCTAAACGTACCATATAGGTAACTAGGTTACCACCCATGACGGTTTTCTTCTTGAAAACTAATTTGCTCCTAATCGGTTTAATTCTTCTAGGTAGATCAACCAGAGTATATACTTGGTTGCCATACATAGAATCTATCTCTGATTTCATGGCTTTAAGCCATTTCTCAGATTCTGAACTATTTCAAACTTCTTTTTAAGTAGTTGGCTCATCATCATCATCTATGAGCAATAAGTCATTGTAGTCACTAATGAGAAATCCATATCTCTCGGGTGCCACACGTATCCTACCCGATCTAAAAGTTCTTGTGTGGTTGAAGGTTCATCTATTTTCTCAATAGATGTGGAATCAAAGGGTTGATCCTTATATTTTTGTTCTTCTTGAATTTACTAAGTTCAATCTTACCCCCAATATTTCCTTTTAGCGTGTGCTCATTCTCTAAGAAGATAGAATGTTTTGAAATAAACACTTTGTTTTCAGAAAGGAGATAGAAGTAATGTCCAAAATATTCTTTTAGATAACTCATAAACAAACACTTGTCAGATTTACTATCTTGTTTGACTGGTCTTTGGACAGAAGCTGGGCAACTCCATACTCTTAAATAAGATAACTTTAGTTTCTTGCCAAAGAACATCTCCAATAGTGCAACATCAACCATTTTTTACATAGTTCTGTTTAGAACATAAACAGATATCTTTAGTACATACCCCCAAAATGATTTTGGTAAGTCTGTAGAAGCCATCATGGTATGTACCATGTTAAGAACGGTTCGATTCCTTCTCTTAGATACACTATTATATTGAGGTTTATGTGTTAGTGTTATGCCATAGAGGTAATCACTTGTACATTGTATATGACACATTTTATTTTAATAAAAGGTATTATTTATCTTATAGTTTCTTTTGTTTACTTTTAAGTAATATAACTGTTCGATAAAGTCACAAGTACAACACCGTGTTAAGAAAATCATGATATGAGATTCCTATTACACTGTATAGTGTTAGTACTTAAATAATCTATAGTCATACTATTAATGAGATAGGACATCCTTAATGCATTAAAACTAGCATGTGTTTGACTTCCTGATTTGATCCGGTGGTAGTTCTCATATCCGTGAGTATTGAGATACTCAAAGTTAACACATGGATGCTTGTTCATGGAATAAGTTCATTGGATGACTTAGCTTTGAGATAATCACACGGATAACTATTTAGTGTCAGAGATACAATTTCAAAATAGCAAACGTGCAAGTATCCTTAATCTTAAGATCTCCAAGGTACTTTGTTTGTTGAGTATTGTACTTTGATTCCAATCTCTGGAGCTCGATCGAGGGCCGCCTATAGGATGGATATTGGGTACATTGTGAGGTAAACGAAAGTAGTTGAGAGGGTCAACAAAGGAATCACCACTCCTAATAGTAGGGGCGACTATCTTACGACCACTTGTAGGAATTACCACTCGAGAAGTCCTTTGGCAAGGCAAATATGTATTGGAAATAGTTTCAATTGATAAACATCTAGAGTAGTGGGATCTTGGTACAAGTACTATTGTATTCGGGCCATAATTAATTCTGGAGGGAGTTGGCAATAATTCCGTACTCCAAACCGAATGAGATATTCTATGGTGAAAGGAGTTAATTTCACTGAAGTTTATTATTCAAGGGTTCATGTAACACCCCACTACCTAGGCCCAACAGGGCCGGGGATGTCGCCCCGTCCAAAGGACAAGGGGTCTTTATAACTAGGTTACATGAAAATAAAATAAAACAAAAGACTTTAAAAATAACTTTATTACAACCCAAAAGATAAATACTGGCACAAATCCAAAATAAATTGTTTGCAACAATCTCTCAAACAACACTTAAAGTAAATAACATGAGTCTTCAAACACAGGCAACATTCTAGCTAATGATCTCCACAGCAGGATCTTCCTGAAAATATGGCATAAAAGGTGATGAGATAAAAATCTCAGTAAGCCCGTGTGTGCTTTGAGTGTTTCAGGTAAAATAATTCATGTATGCAAGTTGTAAAAGTTTCAGAAGGAAAAGTGCTGGCAAGCAATAAATAAATGCTGAAAATAAAGAGTGGTGTTTCGCTTTTCAAATCATACATGTGCACAATAAATACAACCACTCAAATGGGTAGCCATGGGTTACCACACGTTAGGCCCCATGACTAAATAACAGTCAGAATGCCATACTTTGTGCAAGCTGACAAAAGGTAGGTGTACAGCCTACCGGGTGAGATACTCCTCCATCTCTACACCCAAACTTACCGGTTGTCCACTCCGGAACACACAGTCCACATGACTGAAACTTGCTAGCTCGGACCGGTGTGACCTACCGGACTGGCATCCTATCCAAGAAGGACTCACCCCTCAGAGGTGGCCACCAACTGAGAGACTTACCCTAACCCTTCAAAGACTAGTCCTAGTGGTCTACCCTTATTGAGTACTCAACGTTGATTGTTCCCCTTGGGAGAAAATTGATCAAAACATTGCTTTATTTGGAAATAGCAATTAAGGGTTTCCAAAAGTCTAGTCAAGTTGGGTTTTAGAAAAAGTTTAGATTTGTATAAAACTGCTTGTTCAATTTTAAAATGATTTGCTTGACCAAAATAAAAAGGAAAAAACAGTCCTTAATTGCCTTTACAAATAAATATCCATATACATTGCATTTGCTTGCCACAATAACTTTTGGTCTTCACAAAACTCCATGCAGGAGCTTACCTGCTTCTTTGCTTGCTCACACTCAAAAGTCTTCCAAGGCTGACCTAACCCCGCCCGGGGTAAACACAAAACATAAGGTCACATTCAGGCTATACCTGCCTTACATAAATAATTCTTAGCTCAACTAGTTACAACCATGATTAACCATGACCTCAATGTCCTAAGCTTTAAGGCTAGAAGCTAAAGAATTTTATAAAATAAGTCTAGTTTGATAAGTTAAATTAACTAGGGGTTCTAAAATAATTGCTAATAAATTATAGACTCAAATAATAATTCTTGAGTGTTATTAATAATAAATAAACTAAGGTTTGAATTTTAAATAATATTAAGTCCTACATAATTTTAATAAATGGTAATTTAAAAATAGCTTTATTATAAATAAATAATTAATTAATTAATTTTTAATGAATTAATTTTTTTAATAGATAATAATTAATTAGTAATAAATAAAATTAGTAATAAATGAATTTTATTAAATTTTTGTTTAATAAAAATATTAATAGTCTAATTAAATATTCTAATCCAAATCCCCTAGTGTTTCGAATTTTGAAGGAAAATATAGTAGTAATTCTAATTTTTTTTTGTAATATATTTTGTTAATGAATATAACCTAGAATTAATAAGAAAATAATCTCTTATCATGATTTTCCTAGCTAGAAAAGATTCATGATCACATTCTCCATCATCAAACAATAAACCATTCCATTCATGAACATACACTTGAACTATCTCATACCATCACATGGCCAAAATCCTACTAAGCATAATCATCAATCATGGTTTCCATGGAACAATAAGAACACAAAAGCCTAATCACCTTTGGTGTCATAATATCTAATCATGCTTCAAACATCCATAAAATTCACTAAGCATGAAGAACATACATTGATTCGAAAGGAAAATACATATATCCTAGTCATATACAACAATTATCATGTCCTAACCCCCATCCCTTTATGCATATACTCAATCTCCCAATCATATTCCATCTCCCTATCAACACCTAAGAGACATGATTTCAGAATTTAATAAGAGAGAATTAAGAATGAATACTTGATTGTCGAGTACTTTGAAGAAGACAAAAGAAGGTCCACGCGCGATGGAGTGTCTTAAATGGTCCAACGAAACAAACGATCATGGTTGATAATTGATCAACCATTTCGGTTAGAAGAGAGAGAGAGAGAGAGAGAGAGAGAGAGAGAGAGAGAGAGATCATGAGAATGATATAATCGAATGGAAGAAGATGAACAAGAAGGGTGTTCTTGACTTACCTTGTTGATGTTCTTGAGACCTTCAAGAAAAAATGTTAATTTCGATCCGCTTGAAAATTTTTGTTTGCGAGGTTTTGTGTTATAAATACCAGAAATGAGGTTTAGGAATTAAATGGAGGTGATTTGGAGTATTTGAGATTGATTGGAGGTGTTTAGAGTTGGGTTAGGCTTGAAGAAGGTTAGTGTGTGTTCTTGGTGTTCTAGGTGAAAATGGAGAGAATTTGGAAGAATGCTGCACGAATTTTGGTAGAAGGCTGGCTGAATGGTATGGAATGAGTGAGGGTTTTGGTTTTCAGCTAGAAAGAGAGGGGATGATCAGATTTTTTTTGAAATTTAAATGGAGGAAATAGTGGAGAGGTTTAAGGTAAGAGGTTAGCTATGGTGTTTTGATCAAGAGAGGTTTCTACGGTCTTCAATGGAGCCGGCTGAACATGGAGTTTTTCCTGAAATGATTGAAGGTTAATGTTGCTCAAGGCTGGCCGAAATTCAGTCCATGAAGGTAGAGAAAATTCTGGTTAATTAGCCTAATGCAAGAGTGGTTTTAATGGAGTAAAAATGCTGAAAATTATTTGAAGTTCAAAAGAGTTTGAATGGAGTGATCTTAGGAGTGTTTTGTGGGGCAGCTATGGAGTCCTTATGCTCAAGGTAAGAGTGGGTTTTATGGTGTTCAGTCTACAGCTGAGCAAGCTCAATTTTTACAGAGGTTGAAGATGATTTTCGGCCTTAGGCTAGAAGGGAGCAAGGCTAGAAAATTCTGGTTTCAAGTTGATCAGAATTTTCAAAGTTTGCAGAATTTTTGGTGCAGAATTTTGCACCCTCTTAGCTCGATTTTCAGAGGTTCTTCTGGGGTGTTTGAGGGTCTTCCAAGGTTGGTTTTTCAGCCTTATTTCTGGACAAATACAAAAGAGATTTGCTGGCTTGAAGGGGAACTAAAAACAGCTTCATTTCCTTGATTGCAAGCTGCGAAATGCCCAGTTTTTTTTTTTTCTCGTTTGGTGCTGTTTTGTGTAGTCCGAAATTTGCACTGTTTTCCCAGCTTCCAAGCCACATAAAATGACCATTTCCTTGGCAGCAAATGGATGGGATTATGGCCTGAATTTTCGAAGAAAGGGGCTGCAACAATTCTATAAAATTTCCATATTTCTTTCCACTAAAGTATGAACAACATGAAGGTAGATTTGAAGGTCCTTTAATGGTGATTGATTTTCTCTTGGAATCCTTCCTATTTACCCTCCTATTTTCGGCCAACTACCCAACCACCATAGCTGATTTTCGAATTTCATGGTGGAGGAGTTATCCCAGATTTTTTTTGGAATTTAAAAGAAAGGATTTAATGGTTTTGAAATATAAAGATGTTAGGACAAGCTAGAGGTAATAAATAGGACAAGAATTCCTCTAGAATTCTTTTTAGGACATGAGGATAAGATTAGAACATTCTCTTCATGTCTCCCCTAAGACAACATTCCTATTTTTATGGAATGCAAGAAAACAAAAATTCAAACTTAATGAAAATAATCATGATAAAAATTAAATAATGGGATTTGAACTCATGACCTTAGAAATTAATTCACCAAGCTCTAACCACTAAACCACACTAACTCATGTTCTTATTTTCTCACCCACATATTTTTCTTATCTACTCCTCAAGTTATCTCCCCATTCTGACCTCAGGCAAAATTACCATTTTACCCCTCCTACTTAATAAGCATAACTAGGCATTTAAACCTATAATCCACGATTCTAAAGCACATAAAACCATTCAAAAACATATATTTCATGCAAAATAATATGATATGCATTCCCGAACCCCTTACTCTAGGGTTGGTTTTAGGTGGGGTTTTACAGCCTCCCCTCCTTAGGAGAATTTCGCCCTGAAATTCAGACGCACCTTTACCTCAGATCGGGATACTTTCGCTTTACCCACTCTTCTATTTCCCATGTGGCATCTCGCGTGCCATGATGCTCCCACTGCACTTTTACCATCGGAATCTGCTTGTTCCGGAGAGTCTTGATACTTCGGTCCAATATCTTTACGGGTTTCTCCACATAGCTCAGGTCGGGTTGTAGCACTAACGGCTCATCATTCAACACATGTCCGGGATCGGCATTGTACTTCTTCAACTGTAATACATGGAATACGTCGTGAATTCCCGTCAGCCCATTTGGCAAATCCAATCGATACGCCACCGGCCTAATTCTCTCTTTTATTGGAAACGGACCCAAATATCTAGGATTCAACTTTTCCCCTTTCGGGTGCTTCTGAATTCCCCTATTCGGTGTCAGTTTTAGAAACACACTGTCTCCCACCTGAAATTCTAACATTCTCCGCCTATTGTCTGCATAACTCTTTTGTCGACTCTGGGCCGCTTTCAACCTTTCCCTAATTAACTTAACCTTGTCCGACATTTCCCGAACAAAGACTTCTCCCGATTTGCTTATATGTCCAACCTCTGACCAACTCCAGTATAGCGGTACTTGGCACTTTCGTCCATATAGAGCTTCATACGGAGCCATTCTAATCGAAGCTTGATAACTGTTATTGTATGATAAATCGGCATACGGCAGCATACGACACACTTTCAATCCACTTATCCCCGAAATCCAACACACACGCTCTCAGCATATCCTCCAATATCTGAATAACTCTTTCTGACTGTCCATCGGTCTGTGGATGCGGCGTCGTACTGAACTTCAGAATAGAACCCATTGATTCCTGAAACTTGCCCCAAAATCGGGATGTAAATCTTGGATCACGGTCAAACACAATACTTTAAGGTACTCCGTGCAATCTGACTATTTCCCGCACGTAGGTCTGAGCCAACTTTTCCATAGAATCCCTTACATTCACGGGTATGAAATGCGCCAACTTGGTCAGATGATCCACCACTACCCATATGGCGTCCTTTTGGCTCTTGGCCATAGGGAGTCCGGTAACGAAGTCCATGGTTACCTCTTCCCATTTCCATTCCGGTACTGGCAACGGTTGTAATAATCCTGCCACCTTTCTGTGCTCCGCTTTAACTTTCTGACAGGTTAGACACGTTGAGACATACTTAACCACGTTCCGCTTCATCCCGGGCCACCAATAAGACTTTTTCAGATCTTGATACATCTTGACCTCTCCTGGATGAATGGCGTACTTGCTCTTATGCACTTCTTCTAAAATTCTGTCCCTCAACTGGTGCTCCTCGGGTACACACAAACGATCCCGGAAGTACAACACTCCCGCTCTGTCCTGTCGGAATTCACTGCCTTACAGCTTAAGCTCCTTATCCTTGAAAAGCTGAAATTCCGCATTACTCTGCCGGGCTTCAACAATTTCCCGCCTTAGATCTGGTGTCAACTTCAGGTTGCTAATAATGATCCTCTCTTCTTGCACTTCTGCTCTTCTGTCCAACACGTCCTGAACCATTTTAACCTCTTGTACTCTTAGCTTGGCCATTCTGACTTTCCGGCTCAGGGCATCAGGAACGACGTTGGCTTTCCCGGGTGGTAGTTGATAGGACACCGGTATTCCTCCAGAAATTCCATCCATCTTCGCTACCTCAAATTCAAGTCCTTCTGGGTGAAGATGTACTTCAGGCTTTTGTGATCAGTGAACACCTCATATTCCGCCCCATACAAATAGTGTCGCCATTTCTTTAATGCGAAGACAATGGCAGCCAGCTCTAGATCATGCGTGGGATAATTGACTTCGTGCGGCTTCAGTTTTCGGGAAGCATAGGCGATCACCTTCCTATCTTGCATCAAAACTGCTCCCAAGCCTTCCTTCGAGGCATCAGTATATAGGGCGTAAGGTTTATCTGCCTCCGGCAGACTCAACACAGGCGCTGTCATTAACCTCTGCTTCAACTCTTGAAAACTCTTTTCGCATTTTTCGTTCCAAATAAAGGGTACATCCTTTCTTAGCAGTCGGGTCATAGAAGATGCTAACGTCGAAAACCCCCTAATAAACCTCTGGTAGTAGCCAGCCAAACCTAAAAAGCTTCGAATCTCGGTGATGTTCTCTGGTTGTTTCCAGTCTGACACGGCTTCAACCTTCGCTGGGTCTACTTTGATTCCCTCCTTAGTCACCACGTGACCAAGAAACGCCACACTATCCAACCAAAACTCGCACTTGCTAAACTTGGCGTAAAGCTTGTGCTCCCTTAGCTTTTCTAGTATCAACTTCAAATGTTCCGCATGGTCCTCCGGGCTCTTGGACTATATAAGTATGTCGTCGATGAAGACCACCACGAACTTGTCCAAGTAGGGCTGGAACACTCGATGCATTAGATCCATAAATACCGCGGGTGCATTGGTTACCCCGAAAGGCATCACCACAAACTCATAATGACCATATCTTGTATTGAAGGCCGTCTTAGGAATATCTTCCTCTTTTATCCTCACTTGGTAGTAGCCTTGCCTCAAATCCAGTTTAGAGTAACAACTGGACCCTTGCAACTGGTCGAACAACTCGTCAATTAACGGCAGAGGATATTTATTTTTGATGGTCAAGTTGTTCAAGCCTCGGTAGTCAATACATAACCTTAGAGTCCCGTCCTTTTTCTTTACAAATAGCACAGGTGCTCCCCAGGGTGACGTGCTAGGTTTGATATAGCCTTGCCTCACCAACTCCTCTAGCTGCTCATTTAATTCCTTCAACTCCGCCGGTGCCATACGATACGGGGTTCAAGACACCGGTTCCGCTCCTGGGACTTGATCAATGGTGAACTCAACTTCTCGCTTGGGAGGTAGAGAAGTGAGTTCTGCAGGGAACACGTCGGGGAAATCCTTTACCACCTCTGTATCCTCCAGAGTGCACTGGTCCTTCGGCTTGTTTATCACATAAGCCAAATATCCTTGACATCCTTGCCTCAATAATTTCCGGGCTTTAGCCCCAGCTATCAAGAACTTCAATTCTTTTACTTTCCCACCATTGAACTCCAACACATCACATCCCGGTCTAATGAACTGAATTGACTTATTCTTACAATCTACTCTAGCACCATGCTTCGCTAACCAATCCATCCCCAATATCAAATCATAATCATCAATAGCTAAGACTATTAGGTCTCCCTCCAAGCTTTCTCTCCCTACTTCAACTTTACAATTTTGCACATACCGATCCGCTTGCACCATTTTCCCCAAAGGCGTACTTACTATCAAGGTAAAAGGTAGTTCTACTCCATCCCAACCCAATTGATATGCACAATTCTTATTTAAATAGGAATGGGTAGATCCAGGGTCTATCAATGCATTAACGGAACAACCTTGGATAGTAAACGTACCTTCCACTACTGCTGCATTAGCCCCAACCTCCTCCTGGTTGAGAGCGAAAACTTTTGCTTTCACCTGCGGCTTCTGCATTCCGCTCTCGGAAGCTCCCGAGGTATTGGCTCGACTCGGCCCTGGGTTCTGAGCTGGGTTCCCCTGCCCGATCCGGAGAAGTTTAGGGCAGGCGTTCCGTAGATGATTCGAGTCTCCGCAGTGGTAGCACTTCCGCTCAACTCCTTTGGACCAGCAATTTTTCTCAATGTGGCCCCTTTTTCCACAGTGCCGGCATAATGGAAGATTCTGCGCCGGACCAACCGGTGCTATTTGGGCTTGCTTTCCCCGATTCTGCCATTGCTGGTTGGCAAGACGCTTGTTAGGTGGCTGCCTCTGAAAAGGTCTTGGCGGCGGTCTTGTCGGTACGAACGGTCGTGAAGCCAACCGGTTGCGATCTTCATTCTCAGTACGGGCGGCTGCGTCCACAGCCCCCGAATAAGTCACCGGTGGAGAGGGTGCTAATGCCCTTCTTAACTCCTGCCTTAATCCCTTAACAAATTGCCTTGTTCTGTTTTGTTCAGTATCCACCAGCCTCTTGCAGTACTTTGACAGCTGCGTGAACCGTGCTGCGTATTGGGCTACCGTCATGCTTCCTTGCTTTAGATTCTGGAACTCATCCTCCCGTTTCACAACTATCCACTGAGGGATATACTCTACCCGGAATGCTTCCACAAAATTAGCCCATGTCCAGTCTTGGTCTATCATCTCCCAGTCGTCCTGAACCCTTTGCCACCATGCCCGAGCTGGACCCCTCAGTCAGAATGCAGCAAACTTCACCATTCACTTCTCAGTGTACTGGAGCATAGCAAAGATGTCCTCCATTTGTTCCACCCATTATTCCGCTTTCTGGTCTTGTTCGGCCTCTCCCAAGAAGATAGGAGGTTGAAACTTCAGAAACCGCTCCAATGCCTCGTCTTCCCCTTTTAGATTCCTCCGCTCAGTCAAATTTTTTAGAATCTCGGTCACCTTGTGGAATGCTTGCGTTATAGTCACGCTAACTGGTTCTTTCGATCCCATCTCCGATCCCATTTCGCTCTCATCCCCTTGATTTGGTGATGACATTTGAGTTGCATCAACCTCTGGTGTCACAGGGTCTGCCTCAGGAACCCTTCTGCTGGATGTGGTTGCACGACGTCTGGGTGCCATTCTAAACCATTCCCCAGATAATGAGTTCATGCATCAAAGTTAAAAATATCCAAATTGAGCATGCATTCACATTCAACTTTAAGTGGAAGAAAATTAGATGCAATTTTGCATAAAGAATGATATATAGATTTTTCTCAAAGTTCAGAGTACTCTAGGTGCTCTTATTTGCATAAATTTTGAAATAAAGCAGTAAAGGTGAATAGACTCCTAGCATAGGAGTTTATTGAAAATTGCAAATAAAACATCTTAAACAAAGCAGAACTTAGCCTCCCTAATCCTCATCGGAGTCTTTAATGTCGGCATCATACAACCACCCCCTAGAATTCCTAGAGAAGTCCATCCCTGCCCCACTTGCGAACCCATCTATGGGCTCCTTCCCGGGTCTCCTAGAACTCTCCCCGGTCTCAACTTGATTGGGTGGGGTTACAAAGGAAGGTTTAGGTGGAGATTCATAATCTATCTCCCCTGGGTCATCACTGTCAGCAGTCAAGTCCACTATGGGGCTAGAAGGATGGGGAACATATTCCATGTCTATCTCCTCGTCCTCACTGTTGGTAACCAAGTCGATCACGGGTATTGGAGGTGGCTCGATGATCTGGACCTCATCGTCACTACAATCATCCAGGGCAATGATTGGCTGGGGTGCAGGCTGAGGCACTGGTAAGTCCTCTGGGTAGATAGGAAAGGGAGGGTGCCATTGCTGCCCTTTCCTTGCGGTTCTAATCATCCTAACCATCATACAGCACAAACAGGACACGTCAGATAAAAGATTTGAACTTAATAAATCAAAACATATAATATCAATACTTGCCTAAACCTAGTCTCTGATACCACCTGTAACACCCCACCACCTAGGCCCAACAGGGCCGGGGATGTCGCCCCGTCCAAGGGACAAGGGGTCTTTATAACTAGGTTACATGAAAATAAAATAAAACAAAAGACTTTAAAATTAAATTTATTACAACCTAAAAGATAAATACTGGCATAAATCCAAAATAAATTATTTGCAACAATCTCTCAAATAACACTTAAAGTAAATAACATGAGTCTTCAAGCACAGGCAACATTTTAGCTAATGATCTCCACAGCAGGATCTTCCTGAAAATATGGCATAAAAGGTGATGAGATAAAAATCTCAGTAAGCCCGTGTGTGCTCTGAGTGTTTCAGGTAAAATAATTCATGTATGTAAGTTGTAAAAGTTTTAGAAGGAAAAGTGCTGGCAAGAAATAAATAAATGCTGAAAATAAAGAGTGGTGTTTCGCTTTTCAAACCATACATGTGCACAATAAATACAACCACTCAAATGGGTAGCCATGGGTTACCACACGTTGCGCCCCATGACTAAATAACATTCAGAATGCCACACTTTGTGCAAGCTGACAAAAGGTAGGTGTACAGCCTACCGGGTGAGATACTCCTCCATCTCTACACCCAAACTTACCGGTTGTCCACTCCGGAACACACAGTCCACATGACTGAAACTTGCTAGCTCGGACCGGTGTGACCTACCGGACTGGCATCCTATCCAGGAAGGACTCACCCCTCAGAGGTGGCCACCTACTGAGAGACTTACCCTAACCCTTCAAAGACTAGTCTTGGTGGTCTACCCTTATTGAGTACTCAACGTTGATTGTTCCCCTTGGGAGAAAATTGATCAAAACTTTGCTTTATTTGGAAATAGCAATTAAGGGTTTCCAAAAGTCTAGTCAAGTTGGGTTTTAGAAAAAGTTTAGATTTGTATAAAACTGCTTGTTCATTTTTAAAATGATTTGCTTGACCGAAATAAAAAGGAAAAAACAGTCCTTAATTGCCTTTACAAATAAATGTCCATATACATTGCATTTGCTTGCCACAATAACTTTTGGTCTTCACAAAACTCCATACAGGAGCTTACCTGCTTCTTTGCTTGCTCACACTCAAAAGTCTTCCAAGGCTGACCTAACCCCGCCCGGGGTAAACACAAAACATAAGGTCACATTCAGGCTATACCTGCCTTACATAAATAATTCTTAGCTCAACTAGTTACAACCATGATTAACCATGACCTCAATGTCCTAAGCTTTAAGGCTAGATGCTAAAGAATTTTATAAAACAAGTCTAGTTTAATAAGTTAAAATAACTAGGGGTTCTAAAATAATTACTAATAAATTATAGACTCAAATAATAATTCTTTAGTGTTATTAATAATAAATAAACTAAGGTTTGAATTTTAAATAATATTAAGTCCTACATAATTTTAATAAATGCTAATTTAAAAATAGCTTTATTATAAATAAATAATAAATTAATTAATTTTTAATTAATTAATTTTTTAATAGATAATAATTAATTAGTAATAAATGAATTTTATTAAATTTTTGTTTAATAAAAATATTAATAGTCTAATTAAATATTCTAATCCAAATCCCCTAGTGTTTCGAATTTTGAAGGAAAATATAGTAGTAATTCTAATTTTTTTTGTAATAAATTTTGTTAATGAATATAACCTAGAATTACTAAGAAAATAATCTCTTATCATGATTTTCCTAGCTAGAAAAGATTCATGATCACATTCTCCATCATCAAACAATAAACCATTCCATTCATGAACATACACTTGAACTATCTCATACCATCACATGGCCAAAATCCTACTAAGCATAATCATCAATCATGGTTTCCATGGAACAATAAGAACATAAAAGCCTAATCACCTTTGGTGTCATAATATCTAATCATGCTTCAAACATCCATAAAATTCACTAAGCATGAAGAACATACATTGATTCGAAAAGAAAATACATATATCCTAGTCATATACAACAATTATCATGTCCTAACCCCCATCCCTTTATGCATATACTCAATCTCCCAATCATATTCCATCTCCCTATCAATATCTAAGAGACATGATTTCAGAATTTAATAAGAGAGATTTAAGAATGAATACTTGATTGTCGAGTATTTTGAAGAAGACAAAAGAAGGTCCACGCGCAATGGAGTGTCTTGAATGGTCCAACGAAACAAACGATCATGGTTGATGATTGATCAACCATTTCAGTTAGAAGAGAGAGAGAAAGAGAGAGAGAGAGAGAGAGATCATTAGAATGATATAATCGAATGGAAGAAGATGAACAAGAAGGGTGTTCTTGACTTACCTTGTTGATGTTCTTGAGACCTTCAAGAAAAAGGTTAATTTCGATCTGCTTGAAAATTTTTGTTTGCGAGGTTTTATGTTATAAATACCAGAAATGAGGTTTAGGAATTAAATGGAAGTGATTTGGAGTGTTTGAGAGTGATTGGAGGTGTTTAGAGTAGGGTTAAGCTTGAAGAAGGTTAGTGTATGTTCTTGGTGTTCTTGGTGTTCTAGGTGAAAATTGAGAGAATTTGGAAGAATGCTGCACGAATTTTGGTAGAAAGCTGGCCGAATGGTATGGAATGAGTGAGGGTTTCGGTTTTCAACTAGAAAGAGAGGGGATGATTAGATTTTTTTTTAAATTTAAATGGAGGAAATAGTGGAGAGGTTTAAGATAAGAGATTAGCTTTGGTGTTTTGATCAAGAGAGGTTTCTACGATCTTCAATGGAGCCGGCTGAACATGGAGTTTTTCCTGAAATGATTGAATGTTAATGTTGCTCAAGGCTGGCCGAAATTCAGGCAGAGAAAATTCTGGTTAATTAGCCTAATGCAAGAGTGGTTTTAATGGAGTAAAAATGCTGAAAATTATTTGAAGTTCAAAAGAGTTTGAATGGAGTGATCTTAGGAGTGTTTTGTGGTGCAGCTATGGAGTCCTTATGCTCAAGGTAAGAGTGGGGTTTATGGTGTTCAGTCTACAACTGAGCAAGCTCAATTTTTACAGAGGTTGAAGATGATTTTCGGCCCTAGGCTAGAAGGGAGCAAGGCTGGAAAATTCTGGTTTCAAGTTGTTCAGAATTTTCGAAGTTTGCAGAATTTTTGGTGCAGAATTTTGCACTCTCTTAGCTCGATTTTCAGAGGTTCTTTTGGGGTGTTTGAGGGTCTTCCAAGGTTGGTTTTTCAGCCTTATTTCTGGACAAATACAGCAGAGATTTGCTGGCTTGAAGGGGAACTAAAAACAGCTTCATTTCCTTGATTGCAAGCTGCGAAATGCCCAGTTTTTTTTTTTTCTCGTTTGGTGCTGTTTTGTGTAGTCCGAAATTTGCACTGTTTTCCCAGCTTCCAAGCCACATAAAATGACCATTTCCTTGGAAGCAAATGAATGGGATTATGGCCTGAATTTTCGAAGAAAGGGGCTGCAACAATTATGGAAAATTTCCAGATTTCTTTCCACTAAAGTATGAACAACATGAAGGTAGATTTGAAGGTCCTTTCATGGTGATTGATTTTCTCTTGGAACCCTTCCTATTTACCCTCCTATTTTTGGCCAACTACCCAACCACCATAGCTGATTTTCGAATTTCATGGTGGAGGAGTTATCCAAGAATTTTTTTGGAATTTAAAAGAAAGGATTTAATAGTTTTGAATTATAAAGATGTTAGGACAAGCTAGAGGCAATAAATAGGACAAGAATTCCTCTAGAATTCTTTTTAGGACATGAGGATAAGATTATAACATTCTCTTCATGTCTCCCCTAAGACAACATTCCTATTTTTATGGAATGCAAGAAAACAAATATTCAAACTTAATGAAAATAATCATGATAAAACTTAAATAATGGGATTTGAACTCATGACCTTAGAAATTAATTCACCAAGCTCTAACCACTAAACCACACTAACTCTTGTTCTTGTTTCCTCACCCACATATTTTTCTTATCTACTCCTCAAGTTATCTCCCTATTCTGACCTCAGGAAAAATTACCATTTTACCCCTCCTACTCAATAAGCATAACTAAGCATTTAAACATATAATCCACGATTCTAAAGCACATAAAACCATTCAAAAACATATATTTCATGTAAAATAATATGATATGCAATCCCGACCCCCTTACTCTAGGGTTGGTTTTAGGTGGGGTTTCACAGTTCATGTCAAGCCACTTGACTTCCTGGACTCTTGGGTGATCATGATGTGTTGCTAGATACCGCTCATGATCTAGGAATATGGGTTTATTAATTGATAAATTAATAATCCAATCCTGATTAGGATTAATATGCTTAATTCTAATTAATTATGAATTATTAATCTCAAAGACGTTTGGATTAATTCATGTTCTCTACCAATTGATTGGGAAACCTAATAGGTCACACATAATAGAGAATTAGACACTCAAGATGTTATTTGATAACATAGTGGGGTTAACTGGGAGAAAGAGAGTTGTTGTGGACAAATTCTAAGTAGTTATAAGTTATAGTCCAAATTATAATTGTGAGAACTTGATGTTTCCAATTACAATTACGGAATTCTCAATTTTTAGCAAGATTTTTTAGTTATATATATGATATAATCAAAACTCTAGCTGAGGTTGGATCAATAGACACTCTAGGCAACATACAACTAACCTTCCTCTCTGTCTTTCTCGTTTTGCTAAAAATGTGAAGCAACCCTAGCGGCCATTTTTTTCTGCTAGCACAGGAAATTTTGGTGCTTGAGTATTCCTTTGTGTGGATTACTATTAGAGATAATCACGCACTGTGATTATAATGCTTAGACGTTCCACTCTCGTGAAGTTGGATCAAGAGAATTGTTCGATCATGCCTCAACTTGAAGAAGAAATTTTTGTTCTTCGAATGATCAAACAAAGGTAAAAAGCTGCTACCTTTATTATCTTTATGTTTGGTTTTCCACACATAGGCGGGTCCTGAGATGGTATCTCGTTTTATTTTCCACTACGTCGTATAGAATACAAGCCTGAGATACCCAACAGTGGTATCAGAGCCATGCTATATGTGGTCTACGGATATTGTTTTGGTACGAAAATTTGTTTTCATGTATTCGTGTTTATCTTTGTTCACTGTGAAGATCATTTTCACTCGAGTTGAAATCGTTTCGAGCTTTGTGGGTTGGGTCTGTAGCACAATATGATCATGTAAAAGTTATAGCATATTTCGAAAGATGCTTTCTTTATGTGCTTTTAATTTTCTGCAGAAAAACATTTTCTTGAACAAGGTTGTTGCCCTCCGTTTCATCTTGTGAATTTGATTTTCTGTTTTGTTTTGTTTAAACTAACAAATTGGTTGTTGTTTTGAGCTTCAAAATAGAAAATTCTACTGAGAATTGTTCTCACTAATCTATTGCAGAAGATTAGGGCACCAGAAACTGTTTCTGGAAAATTTTTCTGAAAAATCGCCGCCACTTCCCGACTACTGTTGGCGCCGGCTCTGACCTCCAAACTGGCGCCAATTCCGTTCTCTTCGCGATGTCCTGAAATCATTTTTGGAAGAGAAAAAATTTTAAAAGACCAGAACAGAGCCGGCACTGGTTCTGCTCTGTTTGCGACGTTCCAACTATTTTTAAAAAAAATTCCTGGAATAGAATTTTGAAAGGGAAAAATCTCATTTGATGAGAGGCGGTAAAATAAAAATTTTTCCAAGGGGGCCCAAAAGCATTTTCTCAAAATTAGTTTTGAGACAAACAATTTTATTTTTCAAAATAGTGATTTTGAAAATTTAAAATTAATTTCTTTTTCTAAAACATTGATTTTAGAATTTATTTTATTTTTCCAAAGTAGTAATTTTTGAATAATAAAAAGGATATGTGTATTTTGTTTAAGCATAATTAATGGTGTGGTGGATGGTTATGGACTAAAACTAATTATATATGTTCATGCATTTTACAGTTTTGATTTTTATGAAATAGGGCCTACGTGTGCTGCCTTCTTTAGAATTCTTGTGTAATTTTCTTTTCATCTAACTCCCCTCGAATATAACTCGTTGTTTTCTTTCTTTAGGAAATTATGTAATTAGTTTACATAGGTTAGATAGGAATAGAATTATTTTAATTTTGGAGATGGCAACCAAAACAATGTGAGAAGGTAAGACCTTCTACTTAAATCATGTATGAACACATAGGGTTAACTACATTAATTTCTTTTATGGCTAAAAGAAATTAATTTAGGATAAAATCCATAACCATACCATGTAATCTCTTTATTACCATGATTATCAATTATATGATTTATTGATTTTTATGCATGTTATTCAATGAAATCACTAAAAGGAACAAATCCTTCAATTAATATTAAACCTAATTCCTGCTCGTTAATATAGTGAGAACGAGAGTCCTTTTTCGAGACCAGGTTGTTGGGCAAACCCAAGCCTACTTAATATCGGGCATGTTCAAGCTATGGAATTAAATTTCTTCAGAATTAAATTCCTGATTAATGGGTCGAGTTTAACTAAATTCTTTATCTCGGTTGGGCAAACTCAAGCATAAAGAAATTTAGAGGAAAAGTTGGGGTAGCCTAAAAGGCTTTAAGATTAAAAGCTGTTAATCACCCAATGATCTGGTAGTTACAAAAGATGTAATTGGTATTGGATACCTACCAATGAACTTAATGGTGGCTTGTTAGACAAACCCAAGGTTGCTCTTGAGAAAGTTGGATACCGGTCCACTAGGAAAGCTTCCAATGGGCTTTCCTGAATCAATAGTGGGGGCTATTGGTTTAAGTAAAATGGTGGAGTAAAAATGCATTTAATTAAAGTCCTAATTTTTTGCATATCATATGCATATACAAGTAGCTAATGCTCTCTATCTTTACATCAAGGTCACTTGCATCATGTCAACAAACTTGAACCTACGTAGCACCTTGGAAACCAACAATATAACACCCCACACCCTAGGTACCTAGATAGGACAGGATGTCACCCCGTCCAAAGGACCAAGGGTCTTTATAACGAGGAATAAAATAAAATGAAAACTGTTAAATAAAATTAAAAGAAAATTTCCATTACATTCGAAAGCAAAACTTATGCAAGTCCGGAAAATCAAAACTAACAAGCGTCTCTTGAAATGAACTCAAAATGCAGCTAAATAAATGAACTAGAGCTCAACCCCAGTTCACCCCGCTCACTGAAAACAATCCCCTGAAATCATGATATAAAAGGTGTGAGATTGACATCTCAGTAAGTCCTGTGTGTGCAAATGTCAATTATAACCATTTCATGTATGCAAGTTTATCAAAACCACAAAATCGTGTTTGCAAGCCAATCTCATCAATAACAATCATACAAAGGAGCCTTGCTCGATCAATCCAAAACAGTTCATAGTAAATCACTGTTTCATCATATTCACAATTCATTAAATAGGGATTATCAAATGATTCAACAATATAGTAACACAATCGATATCATGGTTACCACCATGATAGCTTCCCAATGTATTCTTTCAACAATGGGCAGTGAGAAATTCACCCACCAGTGATATACTCCTCCATCTCTGCACCCAACATTCCGGTTGTCCAATTCGGATCAACAATGTCCACATGGACTAATATGCTAGCTCGGACCGACCTGACTAAGTAGTACTGTCGCATCTCTAAGTTGAGTTCCTCTTCTGGAGGTGGCCTCCTGCCAGAAGACTCTGTCTTGCTTTTCAAATAGGGGCAGAATCATTTTCCCTTTTCCGAAAGTCTTTAATTAATTTGATTGCAAAATGTGGTTTTCGTAATTGCGTTTTCAAATCGTTTGACAATAGTGTAAGAAATCACTTTTGAGTTTGAATAAATAAAATTTAGTAAATTCGCTTTGAAAATAAAACATCCATGATTCGAATCCAAGTCTCACAACAATCCAGTATAACTCATCATTTTTAGTCAATGCTCAGTCCTTGTGTCAAAACATCATATTGACATCAATTCCAAATAACATTACAAAAATTGCGTGCAAACAAGTATCATTTATCAAACAGTTATACAGGGACTTACCTGGATAAATCACAACCAAATTCCACTCAATCGATTGCTCTACTTTCCACTCATTCCTTATCTAAAGTAAATAATCCCACAATTAGGATTCAATCGTTCTATCCATTATTTCATACAACATGAATCTCCATGATTTCATTATCTACCCCTTTCATCCATGGCATTTAATTCAATAGATCACATGAATAACTTTCCTTTACTATTCTATTGATCATTACCATGCATTTATCTAGATCGATTCATCACATGACATCTTCCATATTAAACTAACATAAAATCATCATAAATAGCCCCATAAACATTAAAAGATCTCATCTTTTGTCTATTTAGCATGGATCTAGATTCATCATGATAAGATACATCAATATTCTATCTCATACATGCTTTGTCCATGGCTTTCCTCAACATGATCATCAATCTAATATATTCATGCTTTCATACTAGACTCCATAGACATCCTTAAGCCAATATTTTGAAGTTTAAGACCATTTAAATCAATAAAGATAGGATCTTGATTACCTCTTAGCGATTTAGGCTTAAATTACGGTAACTCCTTATTGACAAGTTTGAGTTTGATTAATAGTTGAAGAGTTTGGTTCGCTTGGATGCCCTTGATCAAGTCTCACCAAAGAATAGGTAAAATCAGTCTCTTATGGACGTCATTTAAAGAAGAGAAAAAGGAAAAGAAGAGAGTAGGGGTTGAATAGAAGGGTTGAAGATCAGTTACCTTGTAGAGAGATTCGGTTTTGGTTTTGTTCTTGGAATAGGCTGGCCAAATTTTGGAGTTGGTTGAATGCTAGTTTTTTCATGAGTTTGAGGGGATGAAAGGGTGGAGATTTTCATGGTTTGATGTATAGAAAAGGCTAGGGTTTTAGGTTTAGGTGTTTAAATGAGTTTTGGTCTTGCTAGGGTTTCTTGATCACAAGAGAAAATTGTTCAGCGTTGGGTGTCTCTATGGCTGCCGAAATTTTGCAAGGAAATTAGGGTTGATTGCTGCGGTGTTTGTGAAGCTAAGGGTGGCCAAAATTCTGGAAAAATAGTGAGGAAAAATTTGGATAGAATGAGAGAAGAATGCTAGTGGGTTTTGGTCTCTAAAGTCGCGAAACAAGAGAAGGAAAAGAAGTCTTTGTGTAGCTGTGTTTTGCTTGCTAAATAGAAGAATTTTTGTGCAGGTTTTTGCTGAGAATTTCGTTCAGAATAAGGTTAGTGGGAGTGCAATCATTATCTTACTACTTTATGTAGATGACATATTGCTAATAGGAAATGATATACCTGTCTTACAAATGGTTAAAGTTTGGTTGTCCAAACAATTCTCCATGAAAGACCTTGGAGAAGCAACCTATTTTCTCAGAATAAGGATCTATAGAGATAGATCCAAAAGGTTGCTAGGTCTTTTGTAGTCTATATATATAGATAAAATGCTAAAGAGGTATAGCATGGATCAATCCAAAAAGGGATTCTTACCCATGTCACACGGTGTAAGCCTTTCAAAGTTGATGTCTCCCAAGGCACAAGTTGAAAGGGATCGCATGAGTAAGATTCCATATGCCTCGGCAGTTGGATCTATCATGCACGCTGTGATATATACTAAGCCCGTTGTATCTTGTGCTCTCAGTTTGACGAGCAAATACCAATCTAACCCTGGTGAGGGTCATTGGGTGGCTATAAAGAACATTCTGAAGTATTTATGAAGGACTAAGGATATGTTCTTGGTATATAGAGAAGGTGATTTGAAAATAAATGGGTTTATTGATGCCAGTTTTCAATCTGACAAAGATGATTTCAAATAGCAATTTGGCTACGTGTTTACGTTGTGCGGAGGGGCAATAAGTTGGAAAAGTTCCAAATAAGAGACTATTGCCAACTTTATGACAGAAGCTAAGTGAATAGCAACTTTTGAAGCAGCTAAGGAAATAAAGATAGAGAGAGTTCCCATGGATGAGAACATAGCTAACCCGCTTACAAAAGCACTATCCCAAAAGAAATATGATTGTCATATTGAGCCATTCGGTATAAGATACATGAATGATTGGCTCTAGGTCAAGTGGGAGTTTGTTAGTTGTGCCCTAGAAGCAATTACTTGTACATTATAAATAACACATTTTATTTTAATAAAAGCTATTATTTATCTTATAGTTTCTTTTGTTTACTTTTAAGTAATATAACTGTTCGATAAAGTCGCTAGTACAATACCGTGTTAAGGAAATCATGATATGAGATTCTTACTACACTGTATAGTGTTAGTACTTAAATAATCTATAGTCATACTATTAATGAGACAGGACATCATTAATGCGTTAAGACTAGCATGTGTTAGACTTCCTAATTTGATCAGGCGGTGCTTCTCATATCCGTGAGTATTGAGATACTCAAAGTTAACATATTGATGCTTGTTAATGGAACAAGTTCATTGGATGACTTAGCTTTGAGATAATTACAAGGATAACTATTTAGTGTCAGAGATATAATTTCAATATAGCAAATGTGCAAGTATCCTTAAACTTGAGATCTCCAAGGTACTTTGTTTGTTGAGCATTGTACTTTGATTCGAATCTCCAGATCGATCAAGGGCCGCCTATAGGATGGATATTGGGTACATTGTGAGGTAAATGAAAGTAGTTGAGAGGGTCAACAAAGGATTCACCACTCCTAATAGTAGGGGCGACTATCTCACGACCACTTGTAGGAATTACTACTCGAGAAGTCCTTGGGCAAGGCAAATGTGTATTGGAAATAGTTTCAATTAATACACATCTAGAATAGTGGGATCCTGGTACAAGTACTATTGTGTTCAGACTAGAATTAATTCTGGAGGGAGTTGGCACTAATTCTGTACTCCAAACCGAATGAGATATTATATGGTAAAAGGAGTTAATTGCACTGAAATTTGTTATTCAAGGGTTTATGTCAAGCCACTTGACTTCCTGGACTCTTGGGTGGTCATGATGTGTTGCTAGATACCGCTCATGATCTGGGAATATGGGTTTATTAATTGATGAATTAATAATTCAATCCTGATTAGAATTAATATGATTAATTCTAATTAATTATGGATTATTAATCTCAAAGACGTTTGGATTAATTCATGTTCTCTACCAATTGACTGGGAAACCTAATAGGTCACACACAATAGAGAATTATATACTCAAGATGTTATTTTATAACATAGTGGGGTTAATTGGGAGAAAAAGAAGTTGTTATGGACAAATTATAATTAGTTATAATTTATGGTCTAAATTGTAAATATGAGAACTTGATGTTTCCAATTACAATTAGAGAATTCTCAATTTTAGCAGGATTTTTTAGTTATATATATATATATATATATATATATATATATATATATATATACATATATAAAATCGAAACCCTAGCTGAGGTTGGATCAACAGACACTCTAGGCAACACACAACCAACGTTCCTTTCTCTCTTTCTTGTTTTGCTGAAAATGTGAAATAACGCCAGCCGCCATTTTTTTTTACTAGCACAGAAAATTTTGGTGTTTGTGTATTCCTCTATGTGGATTACTATTAGAGATAATCACACACTGTGATTATAGTGGTTAGATGTTCCATTCTCGTGAAGTTGGATCAAGAGGATTGCTAGATTACGCCTCAACTTGAAGAAGAAATTTTTGTTCTTCGGATAATCAAACAAAGGTAAAAAGCTGCTACCTTTATTATCTTTATTTTTTGTTTTCCACACATTAGCTGGTCTTGGGATGGTATCTCGTTTTATTTTCCGCTGCACCATATAGGATAGAGCTTGAGTTACCTAACAATATGTGGTGGAGTCCATTTAGATAATACCCTATTATCTCTAAGATAATCTTGAAACTCTTGGCTTAAGTATTCACCTCATCGATTAGATCTTAGAGTCTTAATAGTTTTCCTAAGTTGTTTCTCTACTTCATTCTTGAAGTCTTTGAACTTTTCAGATGTTTTAGATTTGTATTCCATTAAATACAAATACCTATATGATGAATAATCATCGATAAATATTATGAAATAGTAATAACCTCTTCTTGATTGTATCGATATTAGGCCACATACATCAGAATGTATAAGTGCTAATGACTCTTTGGACCTTTTTCCTTTTCAAGAAAAATGAGTTTTAGCCATTTTACCAAGTAAACAAGATTCACTTGTGCCATATGATTCATAATCAAATAACCCTAAGTCACCTAGCTTGTGTAGCATAGAAATGTGATTCTCATTTATATGGCCTAAACGACAATGCCAAAAATTAGATGAGATGGAATTATCTATCATTGATTTCTTATTATTTACGTTGAGGATTGGATTATCCATGTCTGGAGCATATAAACCATTAACTAAAGTTGCGGAACCATAATGAATATTTTTCAATGAAAAAATAACATTTATTCTTTAAAATTAAATGAAATCTGTACAAGCCTGAACATGCAACTGAGATAATGTTTTTCAATAAAACTAGTACATAATAACAGTTTTGAAATTCTAAAAATAATCCTGAAGGCAGGTGTGGCTCGTAAGTCCCCATAGCAAGTACAGCAACTTTTGCTCCATTTACAATACGTAGGTCCATATCGCTCTTCTCAAGCCTTCTACTGCCTTTAGTCCTTGCAAGTTATTGTGCAAATAAGATCCACATCCGGTATCTAATATCCATATCTCATTTCTAAAAGCATTATTAATGTTAATCATAAACATACGAAGAGTACAAGTAGAAGTGCCCACAAGCTTCTCCTTCTACTTCTTTTCCTTGATGGTCTCCAAGTAGGCTTTGCAATTACCTCTCTAATGACCTTTCTTTCCTCAATTATGGCATGGGCATTTTGTGGCTGCTTCCTTCTTTTTCACACCACATTCGGGCATAATAGAAGCCTTATTCTTCTTATTAGGAACCTTCTTCCTAAAAGAGGAAGATTCTATCAACAAAAGTGCATTAGATTCATTCTTCATGGAGGACTCTGCAGTTTTGAGTAGATTGATCAACTCGGGTATAGTGGACTCAATCTTTTTTATCTAGTAGGTATTCAAAAATTGTGAAAAATCACTTGGTAAAGATAGCAGAATTAAGTCAATACTTAATTCATTATTCAACACAAAACCAAGATATCTGAGCTTCTCAATTAAGTCTAACATTTTCAGCCCAAGAGCGGCCACAGAAGTACCCTCATCTATCTTTGAATGAAACAACTGGTTTGATATCTCATATCTTTTTGCTCTGGCTTGAGCATCAAATGAAGGTAAATTAGGACAAAACGAAAAAACACACAGTAGCATGTTAGAAAAATAGAGCACACGCAGATGAGCAACAGAAGAAAATTTTTAATACCTTTGCGTTTTTCCACTGGTCTAGGGGTACTGGCGCCTCGGTCTGAACCACTGCTGGTTCTGAGATCAACTCATCATGTTGTTGACCTGCAAGCCGTCGACTTATTCTGGGCATCAATGCAACTCCTCTTGTCTTTCAGAATATAAGCAGGCCTGAAAAGCCTGGTAAAGGCTATGGATGAAAAGGATGATCTTCCTATTTCAACTAAATGTTATTAAGCATTAATCAGGGAAAAAAAACTGTGCCTTTGTTCTTGCTACTGAATAGGCAGAGAACACAGACTCACGAGAGAGAAGAAGAGAGGCTTGAGGAAAACAACGACATTCTGTGAAAAAGACTCCTAAGTTCTGTTGAATCACAACTGCCTTGATAATACGCTATTATTCAGGCATTCAAAAGTCAAACAGAGGTGATAGAATCGAAGAAGTCCTATGGTCCATGTCATGTTAAGCCATTAACCAGGCCCATGGACCTATGGCCCAATTCATTTGAGCCAAGTTTTTAATTCAATTTAATTATTTCTGGACTAATATAAGTTCAATAATTAAATTAATTAAATAACATAAATGAACTAATATAAACCTCAAGCCTTGGCCCAGTTCATTGGGTTAAGCCTTTAATTCAATTTAATTATTCCTGGACTAATACAAGCCCAATAATTAAATTAATTAAATAACTCGAATGGGCAAATATATAATTCTCCCTTTTTAGACTTTTATTTTATTCTAGCCCAATAAATAAACTAGGCTACTTGAATAAAATAAATTCTATTTTATACAAGACCAATCCCTCGACCCAAAACCATTAAGAGTTATGGGCTATTCCGAGGATCAAAAGATACTTCGCCTTGGCTACTAAAATGACCAAAATACCTCTTCTATAGAAATTACTGTATTTTACATTTTAAATCTTTTCTAATATCACCACAAGGAAATATCAACCCCAAGGACAAAGCTGCATTAGAAAAGTCTCCGACCTATAGGTGTAATGATTAAAATACCCCTCTATGCATCGCTGTATATTTAGAGAGAAAGAGTGTACTAACACATTTCTAAAAGACATCTACCATCTTTAGACATTTAGTCCTATGATCCGCGACTCCTGGAATGTTTTTCATTTTCCAAGGGCGCTACCCTAAAGAAAATATCCAAGTAGTGTTCCCTAGGGCCTTAGATATTTAGACCATTCGAACATTCACAAGGGGTGATATAGCACAAAAGCTATCTTGTACAAGCATGTCTTAACTGATTAGTAACATATACCCAACATATAAGTATATTAGCTCTTCGGTAGAACCTCAACTACAGTATTTCAAAGTACATGCTTTCAGCTTCGTCAGACCACCAACTCATACTCAAGCAGTAGAGTATTAGTTCACGTTGTAGTAGTAATAGTTTGGATTTTTTCTAAATAGAACTTTGATAAACTACTATTATAGGTCCTGTTGTACGTATTTGAAATATGCTCATGCTATGAAGTAAGTGGACTATTCACTGGCTAAAGGCAAGGTATTCCTCATTTAGAATTCATAACACAATAACCTAAACATGATACGATTTTCATTCTCATCAATCGGCTAAGAACAAACGTTTATATGTTAAGTAACCCTTGATCTATATCTTACTCTGAAAGACCACCCTTCACATGGATCATTTACTTAAACACAATGCACTTTTCCAAACATAAATCGTGCACAAATAAAATATAAATTCACAAATAAATTTTAAGAATAAATTCAATGATTACATCCGAAACCTAGTCTAGAGGGCATACATTCCAACAATCTCCCACTTGCACTCTAAGACTAAGAAAGTTCGTAGGTGCCTACCCCTATGGTGTCTAAGTGTCTCTTGAAGAGTCTCTCAACCAAAGGCTTGATGATGGAATCTACTAGGTTGTTTTTCGAAGCTATCTATTCTACCACGATTTCCCATCTTTGGATGAAATCTTGGATCAGTGATTTGAATTCTTGGTGGCTTTTCTTAGTGTTATGGGTGTTATAGTTGGCTAACTATTCTGTTCAAACAATGAGACCCAAAACAGTGATTTTTCTTGTGACAAAAGGAGAAAGTAACCTAACAACCTACACTCTTTCCAACCCTTAAAGAACAAAGCCTCAAAGACCCTCGAGATGAGTAGAAAGTTCTACTATAATCTCACCCCAATATCCTTGAAGCAACAAAGGCAAACAAGAATAAATAGAATAGAGAAAATAGGCACCCAAATATTGGATTTCAAACAAACCTTAGAAGAACAAAGCAACTAAGACCCATTCAAAGAAATAACATTAGATTATTCAAAAGATTTATAGACTCTTACAAAAGGAGGACTAACCCTTTAGCTTGGTTTTGAATAAGATAAACAAGGAGGCTAGGGCCTCTCAAGATTCTCTTCTCAAATTTGAATTAAAGTGAAGTGTATTGTGTTTTCAAATCACTAAAGGTGCTATTTATACTACCCTTGATGGAAAACGAGAAACAGGGGCATTTTCTGTAAGTTAAAAAAAAAATTGGAGAAAAATAAAGCGCGAGCCTTAAAGGCTATGCGGAAGCGTGAAGATCATACCTTTGTGTTCCTTAATCCTCCTAGGTTGCGTAGGAACAGATTGAACGGCTGAAATCGCCTCGCTTTACACTCTTGAAGGAGCTTCCGGTTGAACACCCGCTAGCCTTGTACTTCGTCTTGTTTGCATTAACGCTTAGCTCTCCAGCTCTCGGGATATTCCTCAGCCTAACCTCTAGTTGGTGAACACTATGGTGAAGAGGAACGGTCTCAAAACCCCTTGGTTCTTTTGCTATTGATTAGCAAAGAACAAGAAGAAACCACAGAGGATGGAGAGGGAAAAACGTGAGCTGCCAGAGAAAGTGTGACGTGAGTCTTGTGAGGCTAGGGAAAAATTAGGGGTTTTTCTTTTCCAAATAGTTGTTTATAAGTTAGCCTAAACTAGGTCTCTCAATATCTGATAAACATATCTTCGGGATTTCAAAACACCCGGATGCTATCCTGAGAATCAGTTTGGCCTAACTCTAAACTCCTCTTGGCCGTATCTGGAAAAAACCCTAAGGTCCAAGCTATTGGGCCAGAAAAATATTTATTATTTTTCTTGGACCCAAAAGGCCCAAAATAATAAATATTAATTATTTATTTCCTAGGCTTACATAAGTAGCCCAATAAATAATTAATGAGCCCAAATGAACCATAATAATTAATCTTTAATTATTTATTTCTTGGGCCTATATAAATAACCCAATAAATAATTAAACATTAATTATTTCCCCTAGTTTAAGCCCAAGTTAATTTCTTAATTATTCATACTGGACCTAGGCCCTGAATAATTAATTAACCCAATAAACTAGATAATTAATTTCTCTCAACTCCTATTTTATTTATTTATTTATTTTATTCCAGTCCAATAATAAATTAGACTTCCTGAATAAAATAAAATAAAATAAAATCCTCTTCAACTGAGACCAATTCCTCAACCCATAAGTAGTTAGAACTTACGGGCTATCCCGAGGACCAAAAAGACTCATCGCCTTGGCTGCTAAAATGACCAAAATACCCCTGCTATATAAATAGCTGTATTTTGCATTTTAAATATTTCTTAATATCACCATAAGGAAATATTGACCCCAAGGACAATGCTGCATTCGCAAAGTCTCCGACCTACAGGTGAAATGACTAAAATACCCCTCTACATATCGCCGTACATTTGGAGAGGAATAAGTGTACTAACACCACCCCTAAATGACATCTACCATCCTTAGGCTTCTAGTCCAATGGTCTACGACTTCCTGGAGTGTTTCCGCTTTCTAAGGGAGCTACCCTAAAACAAACATCCAAGTCATGTTTCCCAGGGCCCTGGATAATTTAGACCATTCGGACAACCACAAGGGGCGATATAGTGCAGAAACTATCTTATATAAGTCTGTCTTAACTAACTAGTCACTCATACCCAACATGCAAGTATATTGGCCATACGATAGAACATCAACTACAGCAAATCAAAGTATATGCTTCCAGCTTCGCTAGACCACCAACTCATACTCAAGTCGTAGAGTACTAGTTCACGCTGTAGCGGTAGTAGTCTAGGTTTCTACCATATAGTACTTTGAGAAACCACTACAACAAGTCATATTCTACGTATTCGAAATATGCTTATGTCATGAAGTGAGTGGACTACCCATTGGCTAAAGGTAAGCCATTCCCCATTTGGAATTCATAACATAATAACCTAAACATGATGAGGTTCCCAGTCTCATCAATAGGTTAAGAACAAATGTTTGTGTGTTAAATAACCCGTGATCCATACCTTACTGTGAAAGACCACCATTCACTTGGATCACTTATTTAAACACAATGGGTCTGTTCCAAACGAAAATCGTGCACAAACAAAAAGTAAATTCACAAACAATTTCTGAAAATAAATTCTTTCATTAAAATATTCGATTTTACATCAGAAACCTAGTCTAAGAGGGCATACAATCCAACAACCTTAACCCCAGTTAAGTAATCCCTAAGGTTCTATTACAATTTAGAGTCATAATAAGTCTTTACAAGTAATTAAAATTGAAGAAAACCAAAGAAAATATTAAAAATACGGAGCAGTCGTCGGTTGTCCAGGGTGGAATCAGCGCCAGTTTGGACATCACAGTTGACGCCGGTTGTGTTCTATCTTCGGGCGCTCGAACAACAGATGAACCTATTGTTGAGCAGAATAAGGCCGATGCTGGTTTGGCTTCTTGCAGCCAACCGGCGCTGGCCGTCCTCTAGTGGCCTTCTTTTTGGACGAGTTTCGTCCGACTTTGTTGCCGTCCCTTGTCCTTGCATGGCCACACCTCCCCCTCATTGATCTTGACCTTCATGATGAAGCGGAGTCTCATCATATCCCCCTCCATGAAAATGATTCGTCTTCGAATCATTGCCTTCATCTAAATGGAATGCTTTCACCATTGCCGCTTTCTTAGCTCTATTAAGTATCATTCGTTCACCTATAGGCTAGGGAATCAATTCAAAAGGAGTTAGGGGAATAAAACTATACACAATTTCAAAAGGAAAATGAGAAGTGGTTGAGTGAAAAGCCCTTTTGTAAACAAACTTAAGGTGTGGCCAGCATTCCTCCTAATTGGTCGAGTTCTTCTTAATTACGGTCCGTAAGAATTGGGTAAGTGTTCGGTTGATCACCTCCTTTGGAAAAACAGCTTCAAATTCTTCAGGAATAGCTGTAATTTCATTAGGCAAAGATAATAAAAAATCATTAGTAGAAACATAAGAACCCTTGCATAAAAAAAGAACAACCAGTTCCTTAGCTTCTATAGCCTCTATGACCTCACTTTCTTTGGCAAAGAAATTCACTCTCCTTTTACTTTCCCTCTCTTGTCCTTACTCACTCCTATTCTTGATTGTCAAAGGTGTTTGCTTGCCTATCCTCTATCTACACTCTTTTTCTTTCCTCTTTTGTTCTTTCCTCTCAACTTCTTGTTTTTATTTTACATCCTATGCTCCCTTTTTCTTTTCTTTTTCCTTCATGATTCTTTGATCTTTGCTCACCTTACTAGGGGCCATGGGGGTGAGGGTAAACTTAGTTCCCTCCTTGAGTAGGGAATAAGTGTTCTTCCTCCTATCATGTTTTACATGCCTATCATATTGCCAAGGCCTCCCTAGTAGTAAGTAATTCGCTTGCATGGGTACCATATCACATAGCACATCATCCTTACACTTCCCTATTTCAAAAGTCACCAACACTTGCTTGTTTACTCTCAATTCCCCACTATCATTCAACCATTGTAATTTGTAGGGCTTGGGATGTTTAATCCAACTCATGTCTAATTCTTCAACTAAGTTTGTGCTAATCACATTAGTGCAACTCCCACTATCCACAATAACACTACAAGGGGTCATGTTGATTAGACACTTAGTGTAGAAAATGTTCTCTCTTTGTTTGTGATGTTGATCCTCAATGGCTTGTGAATTTAATGACCTTCTTGTGACTCCCACCAATGAGTATTCTTGATCAACAACTTCCCCCTCATCACTCTCCTCATCTCCATTTCCCTCTTGGTCTCCTTGGTATCTTTCTCCCTCTTCTTCTTCATCGGTAGAGACCTCACCATAGGATTATTATACATTGTTCTCTTTCTTTGACACTCATGAGAAGTATGTCCATATCTAAGGCACTTAAAACACTTGATATCTCTATTCCTTTGTGGCCTCTCTATAGATTTCCCCCTATCCTTGTTCCATCCTTCCCTAGGTTTCCAATCCTCCCTAGGTTTACAATCCTTTCTAGGCTTGTAGAAGACCCTTTGGAATGGCTTAGAGGCTTCATCATTCTCAATTGGCAACTTACTAAAAATGTTGGGGTTTGGAAGTGATGGTCTTGTAATTTCCCTCCTCTTTAATTGCCTCTCAATCATCATAGCGGCATGTACTATATCCTCTAATCGATCATAGGGGTACAATTCCACCAAATTGGCAATCTCCCTATTTAATCCTCCCAAAAAACTTACTCTTGTTGCTCTAGGATCTTTATGGATTTGAGCTCTCATCAACATAACTTCCATCTTCTTATGGTAATCTTCCATACTCTTGTTCCCTTGCTTAAGTGATTGGAGTATTTGGTAGAGATCATTGTAGTAATGGTGTGGTATAAACCTTGCCCTCATCATATCTTTCAATAAATTCCAACTAGCCACGGTTTCCACTCCTATTTGTCTCATTTAAGCACTAACTTGCTCCTACCATACCAAAGCATACTCCGAATATCCCAAGATAGCTAACCTCACTTTGGACCTCTCACTATAGGTATGGCTCGTTAGGAATATCTCCATTTTGCTCACCCACTCAAAATATGCTTCGGGGTCACTCTTACCATAGAATATGGGCATTTTCAATTTAATATGGCTCAACTCCCTTTCCACATCATTTCCTTCTCTATTTCCTCCTCTATTACCCCATCCTCTATGATGTTCCCCAAAGGCCTTAACTTGTTCCCCCTTATACCACTCATCAACTCCCTCAAATTCTCATTCTGACGTTCTTAGATTGTTCTCTCCATTCTTTCTTTGTCCTCTACCTCGTCGTCCTCTCATACCATGTACTCCCCCTCTCATAGGAGCTTGTTGGAATCCCCTAATGGAATGTTCATCCCACTCTTCCCCTTGTTGGGTATGTAACGGAGGAGTATGGGCATCACCATCCCTTTTTCCTTGGACTAGGCACTTCAAATCGCTCTTGGCCTCTTATTTGTACAACGGTAGAAGATTACCCAAGATGATTTATCAACTCCCTTATCATGTTTTGAAATTCGCTTTGTATAGTCCTCATCATAGCTTGCAAGTCCTCACGCAAACCCCTAGCATCAATTTGATCTTCTTAAGGTCTACTAGGTGCACTTGGGTTAGGTCTAGAGATCTCTTGTTCATGGGCTATGGTGATAGGATATTTTCTTACTTATACCTGCAACACAAAGAGATTAGAAAGAAAAATAGATCCTCACTGCTCTTCCTTGCGTCTTGGCTCTCAAGGTTGATCACTCCACGCTCGTGTTTACTCTCTTAGACTCTTTTAATGATAGGCTCACCCTCTTGCCTTTTTTTCTCAACACTCAAGCCTTTTTGTTCAATCCCAATCCTCCCCAATAGCTAAAATTTTAGTCCAACTTAGTGAATCACACAAATCAAAAGAATTTTTCAATTAGGGGGTCTTAGGGGAATTTCAACAAACACTTGTTGGGTGCCTTAAGCAAACAAGTTTTAAGTCAAGAATTTCAAGAAAAGTGGACTCAATCAACATAAGAACAAGCACTAGACACAAAAGAAGCATTCCTACGCAAGAAACAAACAAGAATTATCAAAAACAAAGAAACAAGAACAACTAGAACTAGGATGATGAAGAGCAAGATGATCACAAAGGTGCAATAGAAAAATTGTGTTCAATGAACAAGGAATTCAACAATAGAGTGATATACTAAGTCCCAATATCCCAAGGAATGAAAATTAAGAATCAAAGATCCCAACTATAGCCAAAAATATTCTTATAGAACACTTATCAAACACCTTAGATTCAATTCTCATCACTTAAGAACAATCAGCATTTTCACCCATATTGAAGCCAAATTTCACCACAATCACAAGATAAATTTTTTCCCAAGGATTATAACAACATCAAGGAGCAATTTCCCAATAGAAAAATCAAGATATAACAAAAATTTTAAGACCTTTTTGGAGCAAATATTTGAGTGACGGGATTATTTTCTGTTTTCTTTTTCTTCACTTTGTAGGGCTCATTTTCTTACTTTCAAGCTTTGATGGGAATCAGGCTTTTCCTTGATTTGATACCAAACTTTTTGAAATGAATTCTTCTTAGCTTTTCTTAGTGTTATGGGTGTTTTAGTTGGCTAACTGTTCAGTTCAAACAATGGGACCCAAAACAGTGATTTTTCTTGTGACAAAAGGAGAAAGTAACCTAACAACCTACACTCTTTCAAACTCTTGAAGAACAAAGCCTCAAAGATCCTCAAGATGAGTAGAAAGTTCTACTATAATCTTATCCTAATATCCTTGAAGCAATAAAGGCAAACAAGAAGAAATAGAATAGAGAAAATAAGCACCCAAATATTGGATTTCAAACAAACTTTAGAAGAACAAAGTAACTAAGACCCATTCAAAGAAATAACATTATATTATCCAAAAGATTTATAGACTCTTACAAAGGGAGGACTAACCCTTTAGCTTGGTTTTGAACAAGATGAACAAGGAGGCTAGGGCCTCTCAAGATTCTCTTCTCAAATTTGAATTAAAGTAAAGTATCTTGTGTTTTCAAATCACTAAAGGTGCTATTTAAACTACCCTAACCCTAACTAAGTAATCCCTAAGGTTCTATTACAGTTTAGGGTCATAATAAGTCTTTACAAGCAATTAAAATTGAAGAAAATCGGAGAAAACATTAAAAACGCGGAGCAGTCGTCGGCTGTCCAAGGTAGAACTGGCACTAGTTTGGACATCACAGTCGGCGCTGGTTGTGTTCTGTCTTCGGGCGTTTGAACAATGGATGAACCTGTTGTTGAGCAAAATGAGGCCGGCGCCGGTTTGGCTACTTGCAACCGGCGCCGACTGTCCTCTAGTGGCCTCCTTTTTAGATGAGTTTCGTTCATCTTTATCACTAGCTCTTGTCCTTGCATGGCCACACTTCCCTCTCCTTGATCTTGACCTTCATGATGAAGCAGAGTCTCATCAATCAGGTAGTACTTTCTCTTGATGTGCTTCCCCTTCTTGTGGGTACTAGGTTCTTTGGATTGCGAGACTACTCCAGTGTTGTTACAATACACCACAATTAGTCTGTCCATGTGTAGCATGACTCCAAGTTTTGAAAAGAACTTGTGGAGCCAGACTGCTTCCTTGGATACCTCTGAAGCTGCCACATATTCAGTTTCCATGGTTGAGTCAACAATGTAAAATTGTTTGATACTCCTCCATGAAATAGCTCCTCTAGACAAGATGAAGACATATCCACTAGTAGATTTTTCTCATTCTTATCTACCTAGAAGTCTGAGTCTGTGTATCTTGGAGGAATCAAGTCACCAGCCATGTAAACTAGCATATAATCTCTCATACCTTTGAGGTACTTGAGAATCTACTTTACAGCTTGCCAATGAACCTTCCCAGAGTTTGACTGATATCTACTAACTAAGCATACGGCAAAGCATATATCTGGCCTAGTACACAGCATGGCGTACATAAGACTTCCCACAACTGAAGCGTAAGGAATCCTACTCATTCTATCTTTTTCTTGTTGGGACTTAGGACAGTCATTTGAATAAAAAGACAACCCATGTCTACAAGAAATTAGAGCTCCCTTGCATGAGTCCATGCTGAACTTGACCAGCATCTTGTCAATGTATAACGATTGGGATAATCCAAACATTCTCTACTTTCTATTTCTAAAAGCTTAATCCCAAGAATGTAACTGGCTTCTCCTAAGTCCTTCATATTGAATTGTCTAGACAGTTAAACCTTAGTAGGCGATAATGTTCCTACATCATTCCCAATGAGTAAAATATCATCAACATACAGGACAAGAAAAATCACATTTATGCCTTCTAATTTCCTGTACATGTATAGTTCATCCTTTTTTTTTTTTTTAATGAAACCATAAGACATTACGGTTTTGTCAAAATGAATGTTCTATTCTCTAGATACCTGCATAAGTCCATAAATGGACTTCTTAAGTTTGCAAATCATATGTTCCTAGCCTTTAGTAATAAAACCTTTCGGTTGGGACATATAGATGTCTTCACTATGATGGCCATTAAGAAATGTCGTCTTGACATCTATTTGCCATATTTCATAGTCATAATGATATGCGATGGCAAGGAGGATACGGATGGATTTAAGCATGTCTATCGGTGAAAAGGTTTCCTTATAGTCGATCCCTTCTTTCTAAGTATACCATTTCGCTACAAGCTTAGCTTTGAAGGTTTCCACCTTCCCATCCGCTCCCCTTGTCTTCTTGTATACCCACTTATACCTAATGAGTTTTATCCCTTTAGGTGAAACTTCACCCAAAACTGATTGAAGTACATAAACTTAATCTTGGCTTTCATTGCTTCATGCTATAGATTTGCATCAGCATCAGCAATAGCCTCCACGTACCTAGTGGGATCTTGTTCCTGATGGTTAGAGACTAGCTCGAAAGGCTCTCTAGTCCATCTTTCTAGAACCCTAAATACCCTCCCACTACGATGAGGCTCTGTTTGTATAGGTTCTTGAGGCGTGCCTCTTCTTATTCCACAATCAAATCTGAAAAAGTTGATTTCGAAGATAACTTCTCCTTGAGTTCCAATCTTGTTGAACCGTTAGTAGAAGTACTTCAATCATTCTCCAAGTATCTAGCATTAGTACTTGCTAGTACTTTCTGCTCATTGGGATGATAAAAGTAATTTCCTTTTTTTCCTTTTGGATATCCAACAAAATAGCATAATTTCGATCTTGGATTTAGCTTGTCTCCTTTAATTAGTATATATGCTGGACAGCCCTATATCCAGAGATGATTCAAACTTGGCTTACGCCTAGTACATATCTCATAAGGTGTCCTAGGTACTGACTTAGAAGGCACCAAGTTCAGAATGTATATCACTTTTTCCAGGGTATATCCCTAAAAAAAGACCGGAAGAGTAGCATAAGATATCATACTCTGGACCATTTCCATCAATGTCCTGTTCCTTCTCTCAGCTACTCTATTCTGTTGGGGTGTCCTTGGCATAGAAAGCTAGGATACTATCTCATTGACATTGGTTTTTATCTTCTTACTTAAAGGTTTTGATTGAGTATTATTTATTTGATTGTTTATAGGATTTAAGAAGAATAAGTTTCCATACATGTGCCTAGAACAAGTAACTTATCCATTTCTACTCATAGTAATACCAGAATGGAAAGAAACAGAATATCCCTTATTTAAAAGTTTTGCAATTGAAATTAAAATCTGTCTAAATCCAAGTACATATAAAATATCCTTCAAAATAACTATTCTATTACAATAAAAAATAAGATCTAGCTCTCCCACTGCAAGAGCCCATACTTATGCTCCATTTCCTACTCGTAGTCTATACTCACCCTTCGAGAGTCTTCTTATCTTCCTAAACCCCAGTAAGGAGTTACAGATATGATCTGTGGCTCAGAATCAATAATCTAAGTGGAAGTTGATCCAACCATTAAAACTGACTCTTGATAGAGAACAATACTTGTTGGGTTTTTCTTAGCTTGAAGCTCTGGATACTCTTTTTTCTAGTATCCCTTCTGCTCACATTTGAAGCACTTGCCCTTTGGCTTGTTGGGCTGGTTTTTAGGCTGGGCTGTTATGTTTTCTTTCTTCTTCTTGAACTTCTTGAGCTTGGGCCCAATTCTGGAAGAAGAAGCCCTAGTAATCATAGCCTTAGATTGTGGCTTCACGATCTTCTCCGCCACTTGAAGCTCTTTCATTAACTCAGTTAAACTTATGTTTAACTTGTTCATATTGTATTTCAACTTAAACTGAGTAAAAGAGTCCAGCAGAGATTTGAGAACTATGTCCACTTGGCTCTCGGGATTAATAACAGCCCGTAAGACTTTTGCTTTCTCAAAAACAGCAATCATTTTAAGTATATACTCCTTGACTGAAGATCCCTTAGCCATCTTAGTATTTATGATCGTCCTAAAAGCTTCCTGACTTATGAGCCAGCTTTTATCAGCAAACATCGTGGTTAATGACTAGCTCATGTCGTACGTAGTGGCCATGTGCTCGTGTTTAGATTGGAGCACATTAGATATAGAGGCCAACATGTAGCAACGAGCCATCTCGTCAGTCTTCTTCCATGCCTTCTCAGCCTCGTGCTCAACATTGGTGGAACCTTCCCCGTTAACTGGGTAAGTTTCATAGAGGATATACTTATACTCCTCGGCAGTGAGTATTATGTCCAAGTTTGTTTCTAATCCACATAATTTGGAGTTGTGAACTTATTCTCTCGGAGAATAATGACCAAAGGACTAAAAGAACCTACACCAACCATTTCTGAAAAATAAAAAAATAAAATAAATCTCACTTTGTGAAAAAATAAAAATAATTTGTGCACTTTATCCTCATATTAAATCCGATAATAGTTAACCCTATCACTATTTATCTTTAATATGATTATTTTGGCTCTTAGGAAAACTGACATAGCTTCTTAGGAAGATTAAAAGTTTCCTAAGCTAAGTGTATTGACCACTACAAATTAATTTCCCTTCTAGGTAATGATCTAGAAGATAACATCATCAATAGGATGGCCATTTCTTCTCATTTCCTATTGACATTCCTCATACTATATGTAATACCCCACTCTGGTTACACCTAATTTATGAGAATTAGCATGCATTGAATATGAACATATATATTTGAACATGACATATGCTTATTTCATGAATCGACAAGGTTGTGTTGTGGTGATATGTGCATATTTTAAATTTTTTGAATATGTGTTCGGATTAAGAAAAGTATTAAGGATGGATTTTGGATCGAGACTCGATCCAAAATTATCATCTAAAAAAGTGTCACTTTGCTTGAATCCAAAACCTTTTTCTTCATTTTCGGAGGCAATTTTAGCCTTTCTTTGGTTTTGGAATGGAAGATATTTTGGAATAGTGAAGGCATTATTTGATTATTGTGTCATAAAATACATTACATGAAAAATAATAATATTATTATTATTATCATCATCATTCCTAAAAAGCTATTATATCTTCCATTTTTGGTTGGTCATCTATTAATTATTTATAATAGTAGTAATAATAATTATTGTACTAATTAGAACTATATTGCTATTATTTATTATCTATTAGAAACTTATTTATTGTTATAGTTGTTTTCGGTTGATGAATTATAATAATATTATTACATTATCTTGACAATGTTATAACCAAGTGATTTCCTTTCAATCCATATATATATATATATATATATATATATATATATATATTCCTTTTATGCATTCATGTGGATGTTCTCATTTAGTCACCACATTTTGACTTGAAGACTCCTATATTTTCCTACATCTCTCCATGGCCGACATCCACCACCTATCTATCAAGGATTTTGTCATCTTTGACAAGTTAAGATTTCAGCATTTGCTCGTGTCTTTGAAGACCTTATTTCCTCCTAAAACCTCTAGCTACCTACCATTTTTAATTTTCGAATATTATACCTAGTAGACTTAATTCAGCAATTTTGATCACAAGACTTCCTATTTGGCCGACAGCTTTAGACAAGTTCATGTGCAGAGATTTTTTTTTTTATTTTCAGCTTTGCCCTTGTACTTCTCGGACTTGGTGATAGGGGCTAAATTAGTCATACTTTGCTTATTTATTTGAGGCTCTTTTGTAAGACATTTTGTGCAATAACTAGTCATATTCTTTCATATTTGAGATTTTACCCTTGGAAAGGTATTTTGTTCATTATTTTAGATTTTTGGGTCAAATGGATCAATACCATCGCGAAGCAAAGCAGAGGCGGCGCCGATTGTGAGGCTGGACCAGACGTCGGCTACAGTCTGGAACTTATGCGCACAATTTGGAGAAAAATCGGCGAACGAGTGGAGAAGCAGAATATAGGCAGCACCGGCTGTGTTCTGTCCTTGAGGCGGTGCTGCGATCTTTCTATGCGTTTTTGAAAACCTGAGGAGTTTTAGTATCTTTCAACTTCTACTCGGCCAAGAACTTTGTACATACGAGTTGAGGTACTTCTTAAGCCTATAAATAGATGAAAAACACAAGGGAGAAGGGGAGAATTCATTGATCATCATAGAAAATCACTCAATCCAATGAGGAATTCTTCAATTCAAGGAGGGTTGTACAAGAAGGTCTTCAAAAGAAGAAGAAGGATGCTTGTCTATGAGTGCTTTCTTTTACTTTGTTTTCTTTTTCTTGACAATGATGTTTTAATGGTTTTATTGTAATTTGATATTGGTTTAGATACTCATGGTACTTAGAGTTATTTGATCTTTTGATTAACTGATTGTTATTCTTGGTATTTAATTACTTGGGTTGATTGCAAGATTAATTGATTGTGTCGTTAACTTGCTTGAGAATAGGGTTGATGGTTTAAATTAATTAATTTCATATTTGTTGCCTTTTAAAATAGGGTTAATTGCAAGAACAGAGTAATTAAAGGTTAATTGATGTCTACCAGAATATGGATTCAATTGGTTAATTGCATGGGTTTAGTTTGCCTGAGAATGGGACTTAATCAGAGAATTATGTTTAATGCATCTTTTGGGTAAGACTGGTTGAGACAGAGTATGTGATACTAAGTTACCTAGAAGATAAGGATTCATGGATTGAGAAAGAAGCGAGTCTACTTTAATTCTTCATGATGCCAAGGGAATAATTAGTTATAATAGAGGTTGGGTACTTTACGATCATGGTTGTCTAATCAATGGTTTGAATTACATAAATCTACATCCTTGACATGTATATATTTTTGTTTTTCTTTTCTTTTTATTTCGGTTTTGTTTTACCAAGTCGGTTAAACAATGAAAGAAAGGTAATTAATGTCTACTTATTCCTTGAGGATCGACACTCATTTGAACCCTATGCTCGGTTAATGATGAGTACGCTTGCTCATATGCGTGATTTGGGTTGAACGTTTTAATTTAAACTTGATTGGTAATGTGCTTAGTTGTTATATTATTTTTACACCCAAGTCCGAACACATCACCTGGTCAAAGGCTGTTAGTATCTATAGGTTTAAGGGTTGATTAGGGGTGTGTTTGAAATTAATCAAACCCTACAGTTTCCTCCTATAATCCTCCCAAAATTCAATAAAGACCAACTGATTAATCAATCCTCCTATCATCCGGTGCATCATCAACTGCCCTAACTTCACGATTTTCCTTCCTTTACCTAAGGAAAATCTCAGCCTACCTTCACTCCTAGGAATTCTTGAAACTCTCAAGAACTTCAACCATCGTGGTCTGCTTCTTCTCTCCAATGGTGCACGATTTTCTCTTCAAATTGAACAACAAAATGCTGCTATAGTGAGCAAAATAGCCAACACACACATACATATTTCCTTAACCAACTTCACAACAAACTCTCTTTAGTTCTGTTATTGTGGCACACATCAACTAACATCCTAGGCTGGTTTTCTCTTCTCCTAAAAGGATTTCAAGAGGTATCAAGCTTGATCCTTCTTTTATTTTATCTTGGAAAAAAAAAAAAGAAAATAGCATGTAGATGTGTGTAGAATGGGTTTAGCTGGCATGCTGGCTGTGTTAATTGTCACCTTGAGGACGAACTTTAAATGGAAAATTGCAAGGCATGCTGGTTGCTTTTATTTGTATCCTTGTGCACGAAATTGAAATGGAAATTGCAAGGCCTACTGATTGCTTTTACTTGTCTCTTTGTGCCGAATTGTAAATGGAGAATGCTTGCTGTAATTCGTTCTCCTCTACTTGTTTCTTTTCATGAACCGGATGCTTATCTCTATTTGTCCCTTCTATTTGTTCTCTTCTAATTGTTTCTTTTCATGGACTGAATGCATATGGAGGCTGTGGGTAGTTTCACAATATATGCTCTTATTTGTCTCTTCTATTTGTTTTGTTTCAAGTGAACCGAATGCATGTTGGAAGCAGAAGTTTTGTTGTTTATTTGGTAGTTGTCAATTGACCTCAAGAAAATGTAGGATAAGATTAGATTTCTGAAGAAAAGTTTTGAAACTTGTTTAATGCATAAATATCATGTTTTCATGTGGAGTATTATTCTGTAAGTTACTTTGGTTTATTGCAGAAATGTTTTAAAAGAAAAAAAAAACTAAGAATAGGGGATTTTCGGAAGTCACTGTTCATTGTTTTGTAAACTGTTTTGCAAACTATTTTGTAATCTGTTTTGAGCATGGTTTGCTCGGGTAAAAAGGTTGATAATGCAGGCTTTTGTGTGCTTAAGCAATCTGGAAAATTTGGGATTAAAACGGGGTCAAGGTTAGAAGTTATTAATTTTCTTTTCAGCATGGCCAAAATTGAGTCAGATTTGAGCAGTTTGGGTGCAGAATTTTCTGCATCTTGTATGTGCCTGATTTTGGAATATGCTTAGTGTATTTCATTCAGATCATGTTAAGCTATTTTCTAGCAAAATTTGAGATCAATCAAAGTGGTTCATATAGGGTTTTTACCCTTAGGAGTTTAGATTATGGTTGTTGGAATATGAAGATAGCTAAGGGTTTTGTGCTTAATTGCTAAGTTTAACGTAATTTCATGAGAAATGTTAAAGGGTGGATTTTATGCTCTCTAAGGGATTGATGGAATGTCTTAGGTGCTGATTATATGTAGAGTTCATGCTTGCTGCTCATTGGTATTATTTGGCGAACAAAGGATAATATAGGCATGATATATGCTTGGTGTGTAATATGGACTTGAAGTTTGTTTGGGATAATCTAGGAAATGTTGTGATTAATTTAAATGAGCTCTTTCTTAGATTTGGAAGATTATCAAGAGTAAGGATCAACTTACTAGAGTTCATACCCTATGCTTATGGATAAAGTAAGTTCCCTTACATTTATAAAATTGATTTTATTTTATTATCTTGGTTTGAAAGAAAGGTTAGTGAGTATTTTTTGCAAACACAAAATATTAGCACGATAGCTAATTTTGAAAACTTCTATATTTAGAACCTTCTCATTTTGGAAACTTTCTATATCTGGAAAACATCTAATTTTAGAAACTTCTGGATTTATAAATTTTTAAAATATGTCAAGCATGACTTAGGATCCAAGTATAAAATGTTTTGATTTGTTTTAAATATGCAAGAGATGAATTCTTGATCATGCATATACTTTTCAAAAATCATAGCATGACTTATTTGAGCCTGTAGCTCCTTTACTATGAATACTTGGAATAAATTATTGACTTAAAGCCATGCCTTTTAAAATTTTTTGCGAGTTGAAAAATGATGTTTGGAATGGTATTGAGCTAATTTTATAGGTTCCTCTTTGGAGCCTTATGAATTGTGAAGATGGAATAACGTTGAGTAGTCAATGGGGGCTAGACCTTTATACTAGCCTTTGGTTGGTCTGGGGATATCTCTTGGCAGGTGGCCACCTCCAAGAGGTTGACCCTTTTCGATCAGGTGTCAGTATAGAAGGTTGAGCCGTCCTCAGCTAGCGACGGGGTTCTAGTAGAACCGACGGTTGGAAGTGGGACAACCGGATTTGATTAAGTGAGAAATGGAGGAGAATCTTACTCAGTATGATGTACACCTACCAGGTGTTGGGGGTCAAGTGCTTCACAGAAGTGAGAGCCACCTCTGTGTCCTTTCACCGCCTGGCGGGGGTCATGTGCTTCACCTAGCGTGAGAGCCACCTGTATGCCCTGTCACATTAATTTGGTTGCTTTTATTTGATGAGCTATTTCTGTGGAAATGTTCTGCAGTGTCCTTGGAATTTTATTCGACGCTTAATATCTTTTAATTATTCAAATCTTCCAAACAGAATGTTTTAAGAGCATTTTACTTCATGACTTCTCACTGCGATCTTTCAAGAAGGGAGAATTAAATTTTGTAAAGAAGGCATGATAAAGCTCTTGATATACTGTTAGTGCATGCATCATGAAAAGTGTTTTGTTTTCCTAGCCCAATTCACACACGGGGCTTACTGAGATAACCAATCTCACACCATTTTGAACTCATGTTTTCGGGGTGCTTCAAGTCTTGATCAAGTTGGAAGATTAGTAGCTTGAAGCTTTTGTTATGGAATTTCTTTGTCCATTTGTTGGAATTTACTTTGAATATTAATTTTATGTGGAAACCTTTGTATAAGTATTGAAGTTTTTTTTTTTAAAGTTAAATTTTCCCTTAGACTTTCTTTAAAAGTTGAATTCCTTTTTATTCTTTCATTATAAAAACCCCTAGTCCAAAGGACGGGGCGGCATCCCCGACCCATTTTGGGTTACGTCAGTAGGTGGGGTGTTACACTATAACCTCCAACGTGGGTTGGCCAATCATAGTATGTGTCTCGGGTTATTAATTACATCCATCCATTAGTTCTAGATCCTTGTGGTATCCCCATCTTATATGGGTTTATTCCCAAGGTGATGCGAGGGAACCCACGATCTCTAATAAGGATCGTGATGGAAGCTGTGGAGCCGTTGGAACCCCTCTCCAACTTAGTCTTTTTAAAACAATGGGTTTTAAAGAAAATATCCTATTGAAAATATCCCATTAAGTATCCCTTAACTCTTTGTAAAATATCTAAATTCATAAATCTCTATGTCAAGGTAAAATCCTTTAAGAGATTTTCTATGAATTTATTTTACATAGTTAAGACCTTAATGATTTCCCAAAAATGTCCTTCTAAACTTTTTAGAGACTTTGGTCTCAAGTTTAATTTAACAAAAACAATTTTTTAGTGAAAAAATAAAACAAAAATGGCTTGCTATTTTAACTTACAAAAATATTTAAATCCAAAATATTTTCTATGTCAAGGATTAAATCATTTGAGAAAATATCCAAGGATTAATTTTTGTCCAAGTTAAAAATAACCATTTTTTAATTTGAAAAATGTTTTTCTTTTCATAAATTTCCAAAAGATTTTAGTTTTTGAGAAAACGTGCACATAGGGTACAAAAAGAATTAAGCGTGCTAGAAAACTGTAAACATTTTCCTGCTTTTATATTCTTTTAACCTAAGTGTCCACATAATAGAATTAAACACATTAATTATTTAATGGTCTTGTTTAATCCTAAATTTCTTGTACTATTATTTTTCATGCAAAATATTCAAATAATATTAACTATTGCAATAAAAATAACGTCGTCTGGTATGGGACCAAAAAAAAAAATCCGTTGGTCTAGTGCACCCACCATATTGGATCATGGCCCATGGGAAAAACCCATAGACCACGATCTCGGGCGGGTGCCTGCGCAACATCTTCCACTGCTGCCCGATTTTAGCAAGGAAAGGGCTTCCGCGAGGAAAATTCCTCGCGCGTGGTGCAGAGCCAAGGCCAACTCACACATGCCTACGGCTGGCTTGGACGGCTTCGACTCCTCTCACATCTGTAGTGCGGCTCGACTAAATGGGTCAGCTCCTCGTGGCTCGGCTGTTACAGTGATCATCTTCTTTATTGTTCCTCTGCACATTTCATAAGCTCTAGACCTTGTTTTTTTCATAGATTTCAACAAAAAATCTTCCAAAATAATCCACAAACGCCTATGCCCTTAATTATAGGCTTACACAAATACCATGAAAGCCTAAAAAAAAAAAAACAATTACAGTGTTCCTATGTCTCAACCGCGAGACTTACAGAGGATTCGACCCATACCAGAAAATATGAAGGATCACAGATTACAATCATCTGACCGTTTTTATTCACTAACATGCAACCTATATTGCCATATAAGCCATGCTCTGATACCACTTGATGGCAAAACAGGATAAAACGGAAAAACGCACAGTAGCATGTTAGAAAAACAGAGCACATGCAGATGAGTAGTGGAAGAAAATTTTTAATACCTTTGCATTTTTCCACTGGTCTAGGGGGTGCTGGCGCCTCAATCTGAACCACTTCTAGTTCTAAGATCAACTCTTCAGGCTGTTGTCCCATCAACCGTCGGCTTCTTCTGGGCATCAACGCTACTCCTCTTGTCTTTCGGAATATAACCGTGCCTAAAAAGACTGGTCACGGCTATAAATGAAAAGGATGATCTTCCTTTTTTCCGACTAAATGCAGTTAAACATTAATCAGGAAAAAAATTTGTGCCTCTGTTCTTGCTACAGAATAGGCAGAGAACACAAACCCACAAGAGAGAAGAAGAGAGACTTGAGGAAAACAATGACGTTCTATGAAAAAGACTCCTAAGTTTTGTTGAATCCCAACTGCCTTAATAATAGGCTATTATCCAGACATTCAAAAATTAGGCGATAGAATCAGAGAAGGCCCTAAGGCCTATGTCATGTTAATCTATTAACCAGGCCCTTGGGCCTTTAGTCCAGTTCATTTGGGTTAAGCTTTTAATTCAATTTAATTATTCTTAGACCAATACAAGCCCAATAAATAAATTAATTAAATAACCCAAATGGACAAATATAAACCTCAAGCCTTGGCCCAGTTCATTGGGTTAAGCTTTTAATTCAATTTAATTATTCCTAGACCAATACAAGCCTAATAATTAAATTAATTAAATAAACCAAATGGGCCAATATATAATTTTTCCTTTTTGGACCTTTTATTTTATTCTAACCCAATAAATAAACCAGGCTACTCAAATAAGATAAAATCTATTTTATACAAGACCAATCCCTCAACCCAAAACCATTAGGACTTATGGGCTATTCCAAGGAGCAAAAGACACATCACCTTGGCTATTAAAATGACTAAAATATCCTTGCTATAAAAATTGCTGAACAATGTTGAATTTTAAATACTTTCTAATATCACTATAAGAAAATATTAACCCCAAGGACAATGCTGCATTAACAAAGTCTCGATGTAATGACTAAAATACCCATGTACGCATTGTCGTACTTTTAAAGAGGAAGAGTGTACTAACACCTTTGTAAAATACATCTAACATCCTTAGACCTCTAGTCCAATGATCCATGACTCCTGGAATGTTTCTGCTTTCTAAGAGAACTACCCTAAAGCAAACATCCAAGTCATATTCCCTAGGGCCCTGGATATTTAGACCATTCGAATAGTCATAAGGGGCGATATAGCACAAAAGCTATCTTATACATGTCTGTCTTAACTAACTAGTTACATATACCCAACATATAAGTATATTGGCTCTATGATTGAACCTCAACTACAGTATATCAAAGTAAATACTTTCAGCTTCGTCAAACCACCAACTCATACTCAAGCGGTAGAGCATTAGTCCACGCTGTTATAGTAATAGTCTGGGTTTCTTCTAAACAGTACTTTTAGAAACTACTATTATAGGTCCTATTCTACGTATTCGAAATATGCACATGCTATGAAATGTGTGGACTATTCACTAGCTAAAAGCAAGCTATTCCCTATTTGGAATTCATAACACAATAACCTAAACATGATAAGATTCAAATTCTCATCAATTGGTTAAGAACAAATGTTTATGTGTTAAGTAACCTGTGATCGTACCTTACTGTGAAAGACCACCATTCACATGGATCACTTACTTAAACACAATGGGTCGTTTCCAAACGTAAATCGTGCACAAAGAAAATGTAAATTCACAAACAAATTTTGAGAATATATTCTTTTATAAATAAATTTGATGATTACATCAGAAACCTAGTCTAGAGAGCATACATTCCAACATCAAATAGCTCTTGAAGATGTAAGATAATCTAGTAAGCATCTATATGCTTGTGTAGTAGTTGCAGTTTAGAGGTCATTGACGCCAACGTCACACAAGATGTTGTGTCACTATCCTCTTTATACTTCTTGTGGATTGCATGCTCATCAGTGTGAGCATCTTGAGCTAGTGGTGGCGGAATAAGAGCCTCTAGCACATAGAGTAACTTTTCTGACTTGCGAACAATTCTCAAGTTTCTATACCAGTTGAGAATGTTTGTTTTAGTTAGTTTGTTGGTTTCCAAGTTGCTACACATGTTTAGGTTGGTTGGTATGATGTAGATGACCTAGATGTAAAGATAGAGAAAATTAGCTAACTGTACATGCAAATTTAATGCAAATTATTTGGTCTTTAATTAAGCGAATTGTTATTCCAATATTTTACTAAAAACAATAGCCCCCACAAGCTTTCCTAGTGGACCGATATCCAAATTCATCAAGAATGACCTTGGGTTTGCCCAATAAGTGACCCTTAAGTTCAATGGTGCGTATCCATTACCAATTACATCATGTATAATTACCAAATCATTAGGTGATTAACATCTTTTAATCTTAAAACTTTTAAGCTAACCTAATCTTGCCTCTAACTTTCTTTTTACTTGAGTTAGTCCAACCAGGATAAAGAAATTAGTTAAACCAAACCCATTGATCAGGAATTTAAAATTTCATAGGTTTAACATGTCCAATGTGAAGCGGGCTTGGGTTGGCCCAATAACCTGGTGTTGAAAAAGGACTCTCCTTCTTACTATATTAATAAAAGGCAGTAGTTTTAATTTTAATTGAGGCATTTGTGATTTTTGTTTCTTACAAATAGCATGCGTAATATCACCATATCCATACATTGCACAATAATAACGTGGTTTGAGTATGGACTTTACTATATTAATTTTCGTGAGCCACAAAGGAAATTAATTTGGCCAATCCTAAGTGTTCATGCATGATACAGGAAGAAAACCATTCCATCCTCCTTTTGGTCTTGATCTTCTTCTCCTGAACTTGTAAAAAATTCTATTCTATCTAAACTATATACTCTAATTACAAAAAATTATAATAACAAAACCTTGAGTTACATTCGAGGGGAGTTAGATGAGAAGAGAAATTTACACAAGACAAATAGAGAAGGCAGGACTCACATGCCTAATTTTAATTCAAAACCAAAGTGATAAAATGCATGAACAATTTAATTGGGTCCATAGTCCATAACCAAACCAGCATGCTAATTTTATGCTCAAAATAAAATTAAACATAGCATATAATTCCAAAATCATTATTTTGAAAAATAGAATAAATTCCAAAAATCAATATTTTAGAGCATATATTAATTCCTAAAATTAATTAAAAATCACTATTTAAAAAAATAGAATAAATTCTAAAACCATTATTTTAGAAAATATATTAATTTCTAAAATCATATTTTAGGAATTAAAATTAATATATAATCTAAAATTAATATTTTAAAAAATATATTAATTGCTAAAATCATATTTTAGGAATTAAAAATAATATATAATCTAAAATCATTATTTTAGAAAATACATTATTTTTCCAAAAGAAGATTTTATTTGGAAAAATATATATTACTCCCAAAGTATAAACTTTGGGGAAAATGTGGGCATTAGCTAAAAGAAACAAAAAGTTGAATCGTGGGCCACTGAGAAGACGAAATAAGGAGAAAAAGGGAATTTTTTTTATATAATAGCAAGTTGCATCTTGGGGAGGCTTTGTGTATGCCTCGCAAGGATATAAAAAAAAAAAAAAAAACCTAGCGAGCCGCAAATTTGGGAACCTAATCTGGTAGAGCCACGACTTGGGAAATTTTATGCCTCAAGCCGTGGCTTGGATCCTAGTGAGCTGGGGCTTGGGCCAAACAAATTTTTTTTTTTTTTTTTCTAATTCATCTTCCCGAGAAATGATTTCTGGGGGAAAAAAAACTTCAAAACTTATGCAAAAGTTTTAGAGAACAATTCTCTGAGACATTCCAATATTTATGTTCTATGAATTCATTCAAATCTATTTAGCAAAACCAAGCGAAAAAAAAAAAAAAAAAGAGGACACAATTTCAAAAAAATACGTTTTCCTTTTTAAGTGCAGAATAAAATAACACAGAAGATTGTTTTCTTTTTTTTTCCTGCAAGACATTCAAAACCATCTTCGGTTACTCTTACAGAAGCTATACTTGTTGCAACCATAGCCCACAGAATCAATTTTTTTTCCCCACAAACCAGCTATATTCTGAACAATTCCTGAAACTAACCAAGACCCAAACTAGAAATAAATTTCATGGAATACAATCATAGAAACATTTTCTATAATTCATCCTTATACATGAAACAGCTTTTAGACATAAGAAACACAAAAAAATCCTTGAAACAACTTCAATAAACGGGTTGAAACCTTTTTAGTTAACATGCACGTGTAAAATAATTTTCACAGATTAGCAGAGGCTTCAATGCCCGTTAATGCAGAAAAGAAGCTCTAATACCACTATAGGGATTCCCCATGCAAAAATAGATTTATGCAGTGAAAGAAAATGGGAATTCCAGAAACCTAGGATCATTCTTATGCATTAAAAAGAATCAAAATAGGTAAGGAAATATATCTTACTGTGTCTTTGTAAAAAAAAAAAAAAAAATTCCTCTACTTTAAGGCGCGATCCAGCCAAGCACAGAGAATGTGTTCTCTATTGTTCTATCTAAGCACCACAACCTAAGTGTAGGATTGTCTCCAAAATAGTCCACACGAGAATCGCGCTCAAGACTCACTAAAGTTTTATGCTAGCAAAACTAAAACTGGTGGCTAGGGTTTTCTATTGGTTTTCTAGAAGAAGATGACTTCTTAGTTTTTTCTAACAAAAACTCTCTATGTAATTCACAAATCATAAATACCACGGAGAGTATATATATATATATCGTCCATCTATTTTTTGGTAATCAGAATCCGTAACGTATATGGATTCTTACTTACCAATAATTATCACGATTATTGTTAATTACAATATAGCCCACAAATTATAACTAATTAAAATTTGACCACAACAATTTCTTCCTTTAACAATCAACCCTGTAATGTTATTAAATGACATCTTAAGCACTCAATCCTCTGTTATGTGTGACCTATTAGGTTTCTCGGTCTCTTGGTAGCAAAATATAAATTAATCTAAACATCTTTAAGATTAATAATCCTTAGTAATTTTAAAATTAACTATTTAATTCTAATAAGGATTTATTTGTTAATTCTCTAATTAATAAATCCATATTTAGCAAATCATGAACGGTATCTAGCAACACATCATGACCATCTAAAAGTCCAGAAAGTCAGGTAGCTTGACATGAACCTTTCAATGGCCAACAACAGTGTAATAAACTCCTTTACTGTACAATATCTCATTCAGTTTTAAGTACGGAATTAGTGGCAACTCCTTCCAGAATAATTAATTCTGGCCAGAACATTTTAGTATTTGTTCCCAGAATCCATTACTCATCATATGTATCAATTGGAACCATTTCCAATATACAATCACCTTGGCCAAGGATTCTCGAGTAGTGATTCCTACAAGTAGTTGTGAGATATTCACTTCTACTATTAGGAGTGATGAATCATTTATTGATCCTCTCAACTACTTTCATTTGCTTCATGTTGTATCCAATATCAATCCCATAGGCGGTCTTGTCAAGACTCCAGAGATTAGAATCAAAGTCTAACACTTAGCAAATAAAGTACTTTAGAGATCTCAAGTCTAAGGATACTTGCACATTTGTTATGATGAGATTCTATCACTGGCACTAAATAGTTATGCATATAATTATCTCATAGTTAGTCATCAAATGTACTTGTTCAGGTAACAAGCATCTACGTGTTAACTTTGTGCATCACAATACTTATGGATATGAGAACCACCGCCTGATCAAATCAAGAAAGTACAACACGTGCTAGTCTTAGAGTATTAATCATGTCCTATCATATTAATAAGAAGACTAGGGATAATCTCTAAGTATGAACACTATCCAGTGTAGTAGGAACCACAAATCATGATCTCTATCATGATTTTCTTAACACAGTGTTGCACATGGGACTTTAACTAATAGTTATTTTACACGAAAGCATAAATAAAATAAACTGAAAGATAAAAAAATGACTTGTTTTATTTAATAGTGTACAATATATAGAATACATGTGATTGCCTCAATAGCATAACACTAACAATATTATGACGCCATTGCTGATGTTGATGCAGACAAATGGTAAGTAGCAATGGATGTCGAGATTCGATCTATGTATCTCAATCAGGTCTCTTATCACTACACCTAAAGGGATTAAACCCATAGGGTGTAAGTGGGTATACAAAAGAAAGAGATGTGAGGATAGAAATGTGAAAACCTTTAAAGCAAGATTAGCAGCAAAAGATTATACTTAGAAAGAATGGATCAATTATAAGGATCCATTTTCACCTGTTGCCATGCTTAAGTCCATACATATTCTTTTGGCCATCGCATGTCAGTATGACTACGAGATATAGCAAATGGATGGCAAAACATCCTTTCTTAAGGCTTTATGCTCTGTAAGCTTAAGAAGCCCATTTATGGACTTAAGCAAGCATCACGAGCATAGAACATACATTTTGATGAGAATGTAAACTGTTATGGTTTCATATAAAATGTGGATAAGACATCCAAATAACAGAAGACGGATGACAACAACGTGCCTTTTGTAATACTTTATGTAGATGACACTCTACTAATTGGGAATGATGTAGGAACATTATCATCCATAAAGGTTTGGTTATCAAGTTAATTTAGCATGAAGAATATGGGAGAAGCTAGCTATATTCTTGGAATAAAACTTCTTAGAGATAAGGAACAAAGAATGTTAGGCCTATCCCAATCTTCATATATTAACAAGATATTGGCTAGGCTTAGCATGGTTCTGTGTAAAGGGGTAATCATACCCTTTTGGTACGGATTGACCTTATCTTCCAAATAGTATCTTAAGACACAAGAAGAAATGGAATGGATAAGTAGGATTCCATATGCCTCCACAGTGGGAAGTCTCATGTATGTCATGGTTTGCACAAGGCTGGATATCTGTTTTGTAGTAGGCATGGTTAGAAGGTGCCAGTCAAACCAGGAAAAGAACATTGGCAAGTTGTAAAGCATATTCTCAAGTACCTATTGGGAATGAAGGATTATATGCTTACTTACAAAGCCAATGACTTAGTTTTAACTGGTTACACAGACTCAAACTTCTAGGTGGATAAAGATAAAAATAAAATCCACTAGTGGATATGTTTTCATTTTCTCGGAAAGGTTATTTCATGGAAGAGCGTCAAGCAATCTTGTATTGCTAATTGTACCATGGAAGCTGAGTATGTGGCAGTTTTAGAAGCTTCTAAAAACTTGGTTTGGCTCTGAAAGTTCCTCACAGAACTTAGAGTTGTGCCACAAATAGATAGACCTATTACTATATATTGTGACAATTTTGGTGTTATGTCACATTATAAGGAGCCAAGAAACAACAAGATGGGCAAGAGCATTGAGAGTAAGTATCACTTGATTTGGTAGTTTATCTAGAAATGGGAGATAGTGGTTGATCAGATTTCTTCTATAAATAATATGGCAAAACCATTTACAAAGCCTTTAATAGAGAAAGTGTTTCAAAAAAACTTAGATGTTATAGAGGTAGGCACGTATGGACTATCATAGTCCATTCAGTACAAGTGAGAGATAGTTGGAATGTATACTCAAAATGGTCTATGTATTTTGTATTTTGGACAATAATAAAAGTTTCACTTATTAATGGTTGTTTGTTACATATATTGCACATTAAAGGTCTAAATGTGTTCGTAAGTAATTTATTTGATTGGTTCCTGGTTTCACAATAAGTTGTAGAATATGGGCTACTAATACATAAGCGAAAAGTTGTTCTTGATTGATTGATGGAGCTGGGCACTTCATCAAGGTTTAGATTATTATACTCTAATTTTTAAATGGTGAATGTGTTACCTTTAACCAGTGAGTAGTCCACTTACACCAATAGTGTAAGCTTATTTGGAATACGTAGAACTAGACCACACGATAATAATATTTATAAAAGTGCTAAATTAAGTAAAGATTGGTTTATTGTAGCTACAATATGGACGAGTACCCTAAGACATGAGTATAAGTTGGTGCTATGGTGAAGTTGGACTTGTACATTTTGATGTATGTTGGGTGAGGTCTTATTGCAAGGCCAATAACTTTGTACATTGGGTGTATGACTCTAGTTAATTAAGATGGACATATACAATAGAGTTTCTATGCCATATTACTTGAAGAAATCACTTACTTGTGATTGTATAGGATAATCTAATAATCCACGGCCTTGCGAAACGTAACTAAGTATGTATACTTTTAGGTAGCTCCCTATGATAAGTGGATACATATTGGAAGTTATGGATTATCGGACTAGCTATCAAATGATGGTAGATCTCATTAAGAAATGTGTTAATGCAACTTTCGTATCTTAATGATGGGTGTTACGTAGAGAGGTATTTTCTTCACTACACCGGTGGGTTGAAGACATTGCAGTTGGCATATTATTCTTGAGATCAATATTTCCATATGGTGATAAATGAAATATTTAAAATGATTAAAATACTACTATATGTTAGCAAGGGTATTTTGGTTATTTCAGTAACCAAGAATAATGTCTTTTAGCTTCCAGAATAAGTTAAATAACCTTAGTAAATTTATTTACTATATTGTCTTATTGGCGATTTGATTATTGGAAGAATTATTCTAGAAGTCCAATTAATTATTTGAACTAGAATAATTAATTTGGCCAATTTGATTAATTGTTTTATTAATTAATTATCTCGTATAATTTTTATTGGGCCCAAGTAGATTAATTAATTAATAAAAGAGCTAATTTAATTAATTAGTTATTAATTAATTATCTTGAGTAATTTTATATTGGGCTCAAGTGGATTAATTAATTAATAAGAGAGCTATTTAATTAGTTTTAGACTAATTAAGAAAAACCCTGACCCAGTGGCGCATTGTGAGGATTTAAAGATTTTTAGAATCCTAAGGTAGCCGCCATATGATAATAAGGAAAATGAAATAAGGGAAAGTAGGAAATATGGTGGTTTTTTTGTTTGGAAAAGGAAAGAAAGCTATAGCACTAAATAAAAAGGGCTTAACATGTGGGTAATTTTAGTTGACCGAATTACTGGGTAGAAACCTAATAGCTATCAATTTTTCCTTGGACGAAAAACAAGCCACCGTTTTTCCTTGTCGTTTCCTTCGTTTTCCTTTAATATATAGCTCTTCCATTTTTCTTCCAATCTTCTTCACCCTAGTTCTACTTTCATTGGTAGAGGTTCATAGTAGTTAGAGAATATTTTGGAAGGTCAAGAGCTAGCAAGCGTGGTAAGTGTTTAATGCGAAGGAGCTGACGGTTAGCTGGTATTCCCATGCAACAAGTAGATCTTCCAGTTCAAGAAGCACCGTCAAACCCAAATCTAACTCTAGTTATTCAAATAAAATTCCCTAGAAGTATTCCTAGACTTTGGCTTGGAAAAAAAAAATTAATTTTTTATCTTCCACTAAGTATTTAATTTTTCCACGATCCTTTAACTTTGTCTAAACACTGCATCTAAAATCTCCATCCGAAATTAGAAATATTCAAGAACCTGTAAGAATAAAGAACTAACTCCAGCAAAATCATTAGTTACATATAGGGGTAAAAACCAAGACTGCAATACCCATTTTTGTTGTTGTTAGGTTTTGTAGGGATTTTGGACTCACAAGGTGAAAAATTGTAAAATTGTGCATTTGAAAGGTGCATCCCTATGTTTGCTTTATAATAAGATACCCATTTTGAAGTTCTGTAGGCTTTGGTCTTGCAAGGTAGAAAGTTATGCATATGAAATATGCGTCCAGAACAACACTTTATGCCAAGAAGTACATTTTAAACAACTTCAAATTTAGACACATTGGAAACAGACTTTGGATGAGCGTTTTGGATTCAGAGGTCCATACAAAATCACTCAACCAAGTTTTTATAAAATTAAAAGATTTTCTTCTAAAATTCTTTTTATGATCAAAACCTAGATTAAGAATACCCTCTTTTTGAAATGAATTTAAGTGTGCAACTCCTTTAGTTTATAATTCTTCAAAAGTTTTCATGGTGTGCAACTCCTTTAGGTAGGATCTTGACTTGATTAGTCCTTCTTGGACTTTATCATCTATGAGTTGCTTTGTAATCCTATTTGTAAGATTTTGAAGAATCGTGACCAAACATGCCATTTCCAAAAATCATATCATATACAAATCACACATGTTAGTCCACATCAATATTTATCGTTAATCAAAATGTAGGAAAAAGCCGTTTGGGCTAACAAAATTAATTGTACTTGATTAAAAGGATTATTAATTCTATTATGATAAAATTAATTCATGTTAGCTACCAATTGACTAGAAAACCTAATAGGTCACACACAATAGACGAATTGGTACTCAAGATATTATTTGATAATATTCAAGGGTTAATTTGTGAGAAGAAATTATAATTATGGGCTAATTATAAAATGCTATAATTAATATGGTGAATTGTTATTATTAAAAAGGTATGTGACTGAATTAAAAACTAACTATAATTCAAGGGGGCCTAATTGCAATTATAAGCTCAAGCTCATAGCATTTAAAAGATTTGTTAATTCCTAAAATGTTTAGTCTCATGTGCATTTAGTCATACATACATACCTACGTACGTACGTATGTATGGTTGCGGTGGTTTAAGGGTGATTTCCTTGGAAAAACAATTCACAGTTTTTCTTGAAAGAGTTTTCGCTGCCATTCAAGAGAGTATATAAACATAATTTTTTTTTCATTCACTTTGTTTTCAAAATTAAATCCCTAATGCCACAAAAATTATATCCACTATCATCGATTTCTTTGCACCGTTCTTAAATACAATTCCTTGTGTTGATTACTGTTAAAAAATTTATACCCTTGGAATTTTATGGCTCAATTGGATCGACTTTTGAAGGGGATTTGCACAGAAGAAAATTTTTAAAACTACATTTTCAAGGTAACTAAATTTTCTTCCTTATCTTAATCCATTTAATTACACACGACCAATCCTTTGTGTGGATTTCATTTTAATTTTTCGTTGGGTGAAAACTGGTTTGTATAATTGAAATTCCATCATAAACTTCATATCTCGATGATGTTCTCTGGCTACTTCCAATTCACTTCGGCTTCCACTTTGGTAGGGTCCATTTTGATACCATCCTTGGATATCACATGTCCAAGGAAGGATATAATATCAAACCAAAACTCACATTTGCTAAATTTAGCATAAAGTGTATGCTCCCTCAACTTCTCCAATACCATCCTCAAATGCTTTGCATGCTCTTCTAGACTCTTAGAATAAATCAAGATATCATCAATGATGACCTCCACAAACTTGTCTAGACACGGTTGAAAAACTCAATACGTTAGATCCATAATGACCACAGGAGCATTAGTCACCCCAAACAGCATCACTATGAACTCATAGTGTCCATATCTTGTATTGAAACTAGTGTTAGAGATGTCCTCCACTTTAATCCGTACTTGGTAATATCCTTACCGAGGGTTTGACTTCAAATAAAAGCTTGAGCCTTGCAATTGGTCAAACAACTCATTAATCAAGAGCAGAAGATACTTGTTCTTGATTGTGAAGTTGTTTAGTCCCCGATAATTGATGCACAACCTCATAGTTCTATCCTTTTTCTTGACAAACAATACCGGTGCTTCCCATAGTGACATACTCTATCTAATACAACCTTACTTTATTAGCCCTTTCAATTTCTCCGTTAGCTCTTTTAGCTCTACCGAAGCCATTCAATACAATGTCTTTGATATAGGTTGCGCTCCAGGAATCAGGTGTACTATGAACTCAACATCCCATGCTAGAGGAAGGGAAGTAAGTTCAGCAGGAAAAATATTCAGGAACTCTTTCACCACCTCAGTATTCTCCAAAGTACATTGATAATTGGGTTTATTTAGCAGATAAAACAAATATCCCGTACTTCCTTTCTTTAATAGTTTATGGGCCTTAGTTCCAACAATCAAAATTTTCAATTCCTTCACCTTCTTTCTGTTAAACTCAACCACATCACGTCTAGATCTTACAAATTGCAATTGCAATCAACTTGAGCTCCATGCTTTGTCAACCAATCTATACCTAAGACAAATCACAATCATCAATGCATAGGATTATAAGATCCGCCCTCAGAATCTCCTTTCCCACCTAAATCTCACAGTTCTCCATCAACTTCATAGCTTTTGCTATCTTTCCTAATGGAGTACTCACTAGAAGGGTGTAAGGTAATTTTTTCCCTTCCCATCCTAACTGATATATGCACAATCCTTATTCATGTAAGAATGAGTGGTTCCACAATCAATAAGAATATTAACAGGGCGTCCTTGTATAGAAAGCTTACCTTCCACAACTGTTGCATCTACTACAACCTCCTCTCGATTCAGGGCAAAGACTTTACCTTTGACTTAATGCTTTTGCCCTGTTCTTCAAGTAGCTCCAGTTGCTACTCCCCGATTAGCTCCAGTAGGTTAAGTCGAGGCTGATTGTTCGATTCTCAAGGGGTTAGGGTAGTGGTTCCTCATGTGAGAGGGGTTTCTATAGTTAAAGCACTTTTTTAGCGTGCCCTTTCTCCAGCAGTCTCATTCTACCTGTCCTCGCTTGCTACAAAAGCGACAGGTGGGAAAGTTCAATGCAAGTCCGGTGGTAAAAATTTGGGACTGCTTTCCCTAATTTTCCCATTGTGGTCCAGCTAGTCTTTTGTTATTCTCAGGCCTCACCGACTGACAAATCTGTTTAAAAGGTCATGTTACCGGTGGATGTCGATCTTTATTTTCCATCCGAGTTGTAACGTCAACCACTGCTACATAGGTTACCGGTGGGGAAGGTGCTAACACCTTCCTCAAATCCTACCTCAACCCATTTATGAACTGCCAAGTCTACTTTTGTTCAGCATCAACTTGGCATTTGTAGTACTTGGATAATTGTGTGAAGTGGACTACATATTAGGCCATCATTATGCTCCCTTACTTTTGAGATTGAAACTCGTCTTCCTTCTTCTCTGCTATCCACTGTGGGATATACTCAACTCTAAAAGCCTCGATAAAATGATCCCAAGTCCAGTCTCGATCACTTATCTTACAGTTCTCCTATACTTGTTGCCACCATACACGTGCGGTCCCCTCAGCCTAAAAGCTGCAAACTTTACCATCCTTTTTTTAGTATACTGCAGAGTAGTGAAGATGTCCTCCATCTGCTCGACCAATTATTCGGCCTTCCCATCTTGCTCTGACTCACCTTGGAATGTAAGGGGTTGGAACTTGAGAAAACGCACCAGAGCAAACGAGACGCCTATTTAAAATAAGTAGCTTCTTTTTTCTTTTTCTTTTTCCTTTTCCTTTTTATGTGGCGGCTTCTAGGGATTCCATATCCCTTGCCGCCTCACTTACTACCTTGGTGGGCCAGTTTTCTTAATTATTTCATTACTAATTAATTAGCTCTTTTATTAATTAATTAATCCACTTGGGCAAAAAAAGTACCAACGATAATTAATTATTAAAATAATTAATTAAATTAGTTCTTTTATTAATTAATTAAACTACTTGGGCCGAATATAATATTACCCAAGGTAACTAATTAATAAAATTAGCTCAATTAATTATTCTAGTCTAAATAAATAATTAATTGGAGTTCTATAATAATTCTTCTAATAATAAATTCACTCAATAAGTCCATATAGTAAATAAATTTACTAAGCTTATTTGAACTACTCTGGGGACCAAAGGACATATTATTCTTGGCTACTAAAATGACCAAAATACTCTTTCTAGCAAATAGTTGTATTTTATCATCTTAAATATTCCACTTATCACTATATGAAAATATTGATCCCGAAAATAATATTGCAAGTGTACTGTCCTCAACCTATATGTGTAATGATGAAAATACATCTCTATATAACACCCGTCGTTGAGATAGGAAAATAGTTCTAATATCTTTTTCAATGATATCTACCATCTTTTGATAGATAGTCCGACAATCCATGACTTCTAGGATGTACCAACTTATCTTAGAGAGCTATCCATAAAGCATACATACTTAGTCATGTTTCTCAGGGCTCTGGATTATTAGGTTATCCCGTACAGTCACAAGGGGGTGATTTTCTTATGTAATGAAGCATAGAAATTGTATTTTATAAGTCCGTTTTAATTAACTTGAGTCATACACTCAATGTACAAGGTTATTAGCCTTGTGATAAGATCTTACCCAACATACATCAATATGTATAAGTCCAGCTTCACCAGACTTCCAATGTACACTCAAATCCTAAGGTACTTGTCTATGTAGTAGCTACGATAAAGGTAAACTATTCCCCATTATGGTTTCATGGCATCATGATCGAAACCTTGATGAAGTGCCTAGCTTCATCAATCAATGAAGAATAATTTTTCAATTATGTGTCAATCGGCCATAATCTACACCTTACTATGGAAACATGACCCAATCATGTCGAGTACTTACTAACACACTTAGACATTATTGTATAATATTTGTAAACAAATAATCATTAATGAATGAAACTTTTATTAATTTTTAAAATACAGAAGTACATAGGCCATTTTGGCATACATTCCAACAATCTCCCACTTGCACTAAATTCACTATAATAGTCCATATGTGTTTACCCCCATGACAACAAGTATCTTCAAAACTCCTTCTCTATCAAAAGCTTAGTAAATAGGTCCGCCAGATTGTTTGCTGAGAAAATTTGATCAACCACTATCTTCTGTTTTTGGATGAACTCTCGGATTTGGTGATTCTTCCTTTCAAAGTGCTTGCCCGTCCTATGGCTTCTTGGCTCCTTATATTTTGACACAATTCTAGAATTATCACAATATATTGTTATGGCCCTATCTACGTATGGCATAATTCCAAATTCTGTGAGGAACTTTTGAAGCCAAATTGCTTTTTTAGAAACTTCTGAAGCTACCACATACTCAATTTCTATGGTAGAATCAACAATACAAAATTGCTCGACACTTCTCAATGAAATAGCCACTCCAGAAAAAGTGAAAACATATTCACTAGTGGAATTCCTTTCATCTTTTTCTGCCTAAAAGTTTAAGTCTATGTAACTTTTCAGAACTTAGTTATCGATTCTATAAACTAGCATATAATTCATTGTTCCATTTAAGTATTTGAGTATATACTTTACAACTTGCTAATGTTCTTTCCTATGGTTTGACTGATAGATGCTAACTATGCCTACTGCAAAGTAGAAATCCAACCTAATACAAAATATAGCATACATAAGACTTCCCACTATCGAGGCATTGGGAATTCTACTAAACTTCTCATTTTCTTCCTATGTCTTATGATTCCGCTTGGAAGATAAGGTCAATCTATGCCTAAAGGGTATGATTTCCCCTTTGTACTAATCTATGCTAAACCTAGCCAATATCTTATAAATATAAGTAGATTGAGATAAGTCTAACAATCTTTGCTTCCTATATTTAAGAAGCTTAATACCAAGAATGTAGCTAGTTGCTTCCTTATTCTTCATGCTAAATTGACTTGATAGCTATATCTTTATAGATAACAACATCCTTACATCATTTCCAATAAGTAAAATGTCATATACATAAAGTATCATGAAGGACACATTGTTCCCATTTGACTTCCTATATATACATAGTTCATCCATGTTTTGTATGAAATTATAAGACTTTACAACCTCATCAAAAAGCATGTTCTATGCTCGTGATGCTTACTTAAGTCCATAAATGGACTTCTTAAATTAGTAGACCATATGTTCTTGGCCTTTCGCAATAAAACCTTCATGTTGAGATATTTGGATGTCTTCGCTAAGATAGCCATTAAGAAAGGTTATCTCTTAATGGCTGTTTTGACATTTATTTGTCATATCTCGTAGTCATAAAGATGTGTGATGGCTAAGAGAATACATATAGACTTAAGCATGGCAATAGGTGAAAAGGTATCCTCATAATCGATCCCTTCTTTCTGAGTATAACTTTTTGCAACCAACCTTGCTTTAAAGGTTTCCACCTTTCTATCCACACCTCTCTTTCTCTTGTATACCAACTTGCACCCTATAAGTTTAATCCTTTCAGGTACAGTGACAAGATCCCAGACTTGATTGAGGTACAAAGAATCAATCTCAGCATCCGTTGCAGTTTGCTATTTGTCCATATCAATATCAACAATGACCTTATCGTATCAAGCAAGATATTGCTCCTAATGGTCAGAGATCACCTCAAAATAATCTCCAATCTATCTCTCAGGAATCCTAGATATCCTTCCACTATGACGCGGCTCAGTCTATATGGGAACATTTTGTTGTGTCTCTTTTGGTTCTCAATTGGGGTACTTGAAGATGAAGTGCCAATCAACTTCTCTTCCAATTCCGCATTACTCGAAATCTTAGTGGTTATACTTTGTTCATACTTCAAGTACCTAGAATGAGTACTAATAAGTACTTTTTGCTCTCGGGAATGATAAAAGTATCCACCTCTTGTTCTTTTTGGATACCCTTTAAAATAGCTCAATTCTGATCCTGGGTCTAGCTTATTTCCTTTAATCAGTACATGTGTTGGATACCTATACCTTGAGATGATTCATACTGGGCTTTAGTCGAGTACACATCTCATAGGATGTTTTCGGCACTGACTTGGAAAGCACCAAGTTCAGAATATATACTGCTATTTCCAGAACATATCCTTAATAAGAAATAGGAAGAGTTACATAACTCATCATGATTATGACAAGTTCTATTAATGCTCTATTTCTTCTCTTAGCTACTCTATTCTACTAGGGAGTCCCATGTGCAGTTAGCCGAGATACTATACCCTGATATACTAAGTGGTCCTTGAATTCACCAAGGAAATATTCTCCACCACGATCTGATCTTACCTTTTTTATTAGCTTAAATGTTTGCTGCTCCACCTCAGCCTTAAACTCCTTCAGTTTATCAAAATAGTTAGACTTGCACCTCATCAAGTAAAAATACCCAAAACGTGTGTGATCATTTGTGAACGTGATGAAGATTCATAACCTCCTCTAGCAGGTGAAGACATAGGACCACAGTATGAACAAACTCCAATATTTCCTTAGCACTTTCTGCCTTTTGAGTGAAGAATCTTTTGGTCATTTTACCATTAAGACAAGATTCATAGTGAGACTATTCCTCAAATTCCAATGAGTCCAAAGTTCCATCTTGGATTAAGCTCTAAATCCGATTAGGATTTATATGTCCTAATCTTAAGTTCCATAATATGAGTTATTTGATATGGTCTTTGTCTTCTTAAAATTAAGTTCCACCTGAGTATTATTTATTTGATGAGTTATAGGATTAATGTAAAAAAGATTACCATACATGTTTCCAGTGCAAATAATTTTTCCATTTCTACTAATTGAAATACCATAATAGAAAGAAACAGAATAACCTTCATTAATTAATCTTGAAAATAAAATCAAATTTTATTTAAAACTAGAAACATATAAAATATCTTTTAAAACTAATATCCTAATACAATAAAAAAAACGTTCCAAGTCTCCCATTGTTTCGGCCCACACTTGTGCTCCATTACCCACTCTATGTCCGTGCTCTCCTCTACTAAGTTGTCTTATCTTGCTGAATCTCTGCAAGGAGTTGTAGATATGATTAGTGGCTCTGAAATCAACAATCTAAGTGGATGTTATTCCAGCTATCAATATAGACTCTAAGTAAAGAGAAGTACCTAAAAAGCACATAGCTAGGAAGTTAGGACAACCTTTCTTAAAGTGCCCCTTCTTGCCATACTTGAAACACTTTCCCTTGGGCTTGCCATTAGGCTTGGACGGACTGGGCTTGGATCCCTTAAGTTGGGCCCCTGCATTATTTTGGGCCATCTTTTTCTTTAACTTCTTGGGCTGTGCCCTAGCTCTAAAAGATGGTCCAAAGTGAGTAACCAAAATTTTTTATACAGGCTTCATGATTTTCTCAGCAGCCTGAAGTTCTTTTATCAACTAGTCAAAGACATATTTAACTTGTTCATACTATAATTTAGCTTGAACTAGATACTGGGTGCTAAATCTATTATTGGTTCAGGGATAAAAGCCAATTCTTCATTCTTATGAATCATTAGATAATCATCTCTAATACCTTGTACTCTCAAATACCAATCAGCTTCATCTAATTCTAGTTTTTCTTCAAAATGTTGTTGCCAATCATAATCTATGAGTACTTGGTTCTAAATTTTCTTCTGGTGAGAAAGTCCTGTAGATTGGAATACCGTATTTATTCATGATGTACTACCTAATCCCCCTATTCGGGTTTCAATGGTATTATCATCATCAGTAACTAGGTATTTGGCAAAAATTCCTTGGACTACTCTTTCACCCTTTTCTAATGTTATAGGTATAAACCTATTATTCTTAAGAATAATCTTTATTTGGTCCTTATAATCAGAATCTATTATTCCAACTGTATTGGCCAATGAAATTCCTTTTTTATGGAGTGATTATCTAGGGGTTATCATTAAATGTTCATCTACTTCCATATCTACTGTTATTCCAGTATCTATTTCTAACTCAGATAATGGATTTATTGCTATTGACTAAACTAAGCTAAAATCATATCCTGCACTTCCTATAGTTTGTCTTTTAGGAAGTTTAGCTTCAGGATTAATGATACTAAACTTTCTAGTCATCTGAAGGATCTTCCTCATCTGAATAGATACTTTTTAAATAAAAATCTAATTCATCTTCTTCTCTTTGTCTAATCTTTTTCTTTATCCAGGCTTTTAAAAGAAGAAAAAGTTATTTGTTCTTGTGATATTTATAACTAAGTTTGATTTCTTTGTATATCCTATCAAAGGTATATAAAGAACTCAAATCTAACTATCCTAAGGTAATTAATGCTTGTGTAACTGTACACTGTGCCATTATTAGAGCGTAGTTTAGAGTTGGTGTAAACTACGCTCTGATACCACTTAATAATACATAGTATGTTTTGCAAAATCTCTCGACTAAATGAGTTATGTTTAGTGAGAGAAGGAATGGCTATTTATAACCATCCTTACTTGCCTCTTCCAAAAGCCAAAGACAAGTGGCTCTTCAGAAAAGCTAAAGCTACGTGGTAAAATGACTCTTCGAAAAGCCAAAAGACAAGTCGCTCTTCGGAAAAGCTAAAGCTATTTAAAGTAGTGGGAACACAAATCCACTTACTTTACTAAGACGCATCCCAACAGTTTTTCTTTCCAGTTGGAAAGTAGTGAGTAAAGTGGGATTCACAAAAGACCAGACTCAAGATTCTAGATATCCATCAAGGTCTTCTTCAATCATTTCTTCTCCATCAAAAGGAGGGTCATACTCATGATGCATGATTTTTCCTTGCACAGTAGTGCTTGTTCGGATTTTGACTATCTTGTAGAATTCAGTGAGTACTGGATCTTGATTGAACAAACTTTGATAAGGAACATATACATTTTCGGGGAAAATATCATCTGCAAAAATCTTCATGTTTCTGGATTTAGCAAGAAGCCGATTATAAACCCCAAAAGAGTATTCAACTACATTAGTTAAGCTCGCAGTCCTGTAATTAAATATTTGATCCACAATAGAAACGATATTATCAGGAATAATGATAAAGTTCCTGTGTTCATAAATAGGGTTTGGCTTGACTCTGGGGAACCTTCAAATCAAGACCTCAGTCTTGCAATCATCTGGATAATTAGGGCTATGGAGAGGAGGAATTGCATGTAAAACAAGCCTTAGATAGCCGTCTCTGCACAAGTCAGATTCCATCATATGATCGCAACAGTGAGATAACTGCCTGTCTTTAATCATGGTACGTAGCTTTGGATAATTTTTCTCAGGAAGATAGAGCTTAAATAACATTCCGTGCTCTATAAGTTTGCTCACAGATAGTTCTAAACCTAAGACAATCTTATCCACCCATTTCTGAAGATTAATTACTGCTTTGATAAATGTAAAACTCTTCACCTTGTCCTCACAATTGTAACTGATAATGTTGAAACTTAATCTCTCATATTACTGAAGTAGTCTTCCATAAATATTTTTGAACATTTCTTGGATTCCTATTTGTTCAGCAATTTTTTCAGCAAGAACACACTTGTAAATCTACAATTTTACCTCATGGATTTTTCTAGGAAATCAATCAAATTTTTCTTCCTTCTCTTTCAAATCTTCTTCCATGTAGGCTTTCATCTCATTCAGTTGTTCAGAGAATTCTTCACTCATTTTTTCTTTTCCTTTCAGTCTTACTTTCAACATTTTCAACTATTTTTCAATGTTAAGGACTGTTTTTGGGGTTTTTGGCTTTAAGATAGGTTCAAAAGGTTCATAGAGTTTTGCAAGTTGAACTCTGAGATGATGAATCTCTTGGTCTTTTAAGCTCAAAGAACTATTTAAAAAATGTAAGTGTCTAGACAAGGCTTTCAGTATGCTGCCATACTATTTGTGGTTATGAAATTTCCACAGATTGTCTAACAGGGTTTGTTGTTCAAGGGAAACAGGGAAATCTGGTACAAACTTCTGGGGTAAGACCTTCAAAGAATAAGGCCCAAATTTAATTTCAGAAGTTTCTGGTTTTGGCAACGATGATGATCCTGCATCCATCTGCATAATTTCAACAACAGTTTAAATTATCTATTTAGATTTTTAAAGATCTACTACATTTTATGGTAGGCTAAGCCATAAACTATACTTGGGCTCTGATAACTGAATATGGTACCCAGAACAGTTATTGAATACTGTACGATAGCCTTTTCAGAGTTAAGCTTTGACTAAACATATTATTATTGGGCTAAGCCCAATCCATTTTAGACAATAGGCCTAATAACCAGTCTACTAAGCTGGCCAGCCCAGACAATCTTATCCACCCATTTCTGAAGATTAATTACTGCTTTGATAAATGTAAAACTCTTCACCTTGTCCTCACAATTGTAACTGATAATGTTGAAACTTAATCTCTCATATTACTGAAGTAGTCTTCCATAAATATTTTTGAACATTTCTTGGATTCCTATTTGTTCAGCAATTTTTTCAGCAAGAACACACTTGTAAATCTACAATTTTACCTCATGGATTTTTCTGGGAAATCAATCAAATTTTTCTTCCTTCTCTTTCAAATCTTCTTCCATGTAGGCTTTCATCTCATTCAGTTGTTCAGAGAATTCTTCACTCATTTTTTCTTTTCCTTTCAGTCTTACTTTCAACATTTTCAACTATTTTTCAATGTTAAGGACTGTTTTTGGGGTTTTTGGCTTTAAGATAGGTTCAAAAGGTTCATAGAGTTTTGCAAGTTGAACTCTGAGATGATGAATCTCTTGGTCTTTTAAGCTCAAAGAACTATTTAAAAAATGTAAGTGTCCAGACAAGGCTTTCAGTATGCTGCCATACTATTTGTGGTTATGAAATTTCCACAGATTGTCTAACAGGGTTTGTTGTTCAAGGGAAACAGGGAAATCTGGTACAAACTTCTGGGGTAAGACCTTCAAAGAATAAGGCCCAAATTTAATTTCAGAAGTTTCTGGTTTTGGCAACGATGATGATCCTGCATCCATCTGCATAATTTCAACAACAGTTTAAATTATCTATTTAGATTTTTAAAGATCTACTACATTTTATGGTAGGCTAAGCCATAAACTATACTTGGGCTCTGATAACTGAATATGGTACCCAGAACAGTTATTGAATACTTGTACGATAGCCTTTTCAGAGTTAAGCTTTGACTAAACATATTATTATTGGGCTAAGCCCAATCCATTTTAAACAATAGGCCTAATAACCGATCTACTAAGTTGCGACCTGGACAATCTTATCCACCCATTTACGAAGATTAATTACTTGCTTTGATAAATGTAAAACTCTTCACCTTGTCCTCACAATTGTAGCTGATAATGTTGAAACTTAATCTCTCATATTACTTGAAGTAGTCTTCCATAAATATTTTTGAACATTTCTTGGATTCCTATTTGTTCGGCAATTTTTTCAGCAAGAACACACTTGTAAATCTACAATTTTACCTCATGGATTTTTCTGGAAATCAATCAAATTTTCTTCCTTCTCTTTCAAATCTTCTTCCATGTAGGCTTTCATCTCATTCGAGTTGTTCGAGAGAATTCTTCACTCATTTTTTCTTTTCCTTTCAGTCTTACTTTCAACATTTTCAACTATTTTTCAATGTTAAGGATCTGTTTTTGGGGTTTTTGGCTTTAAGATAGGTTCAAAAGGTTCATAGAGTTTTGCAAGTTGAACTTCGAGATGATGAATCTCTTGGTCTTTTAAGCACAAAGAACTATTTAAAAAATGTAAGTGTCCGGACAAGGCTTTCGAGTATCTTTGCCATACTATTTGTGGTTATGAAATTTCCACAGATTGTCTAACAGGGTTTGTTGTTCAAGGGAAACAGGGAAATCTGGTACAAACTTCTGGGGTAAGACCTTCAAAGAATAAGGCCCAAATTTAATTTCAGAAGTTTCTGGTTTTGGCAACGATGATGATCCTGCATCCATCTGCATAATTTCAACAACAGTTTAAATTATCTATTTAGATTTTTAAAGATCTACTACATTTTATGGTAGGCTAAGCCATAAACTATACTTGGGCTCTGATAACTGAATATGGTACCCAGAACAGTTATTGAATACTGTATGATAGCCTTTTCAGAGTTAAGCTTTGACTAAACATATTATTATTGGGCTAAGCCCAATCCATTTTAGACAATAGGCCTAATAACCAGTCTACTAAGCTGGCCAGCCCAGACAATCTTATCCACCCATTTCTGAAGATTAATTACTGCTTTGATAAATGTAAAACTCTTCACCTTGTCCTCACAATTGTAACTGATAATGTTGAAACTTAATCTCTCATATTACTTGAAGTAGTCTTCCATAAATATTTTTGAACATTTCTTGGATTCCTATTTGTTCAACAATTTTTTCAGCAAGAACACACTTGTAAATCTACAATTTTACCTCATGGATTTTTCTGGGAAATCAATCAAATTTTCTTCCTTCTCTTTCAAATCTTCTTCCATGTAGGCTTTCATCTCATTCGGTTGTTCGAGAGAATTCTTCACTCATTTTTTCTTTTCCTTTCGAGTCTTACTTTCAACATTTTCAACTATTTTTCAATGTTAAGAATCTGTTTTGGGGTTTTTGGCTTTAAGATAGGTTCAAAAGGTTCATAGAGTTTTGCAAGTTGAACTACGAGATGATGAATCTCTTGGTCTTTTAAGCTCAAAGAACTATTTAAAAAATGTAAGTGTCCGGACAAGGCTTTCGAGTATCTTTGCCATACTATTTGTGGTTATGAAATTTCCACGATTGTCTAACGAGGTTTGTTGTTCAAGGGAAACAGGGAAATCTGGTACAAACTTCGGGGTAAGGCCTTCAAAGAATAAGGCCCAAATTTAATTTCAGAAGTTTCGGTTTTGGCAACGATGATGATCCTGCATCCATCTGCATAATTTCAACAACGAGTTTAAATTATCTATTTAGATTTTTAAAGATCTACTACATTTTATGGTAGGCTAAGCCATAAACTATACTTGGGCTCTGATAACTGAATATGGTACCCAGAACAGTTATTGAATACTGTACGATAGCCTTTTCAGAGTTAAGCTTTGACTAAACATATTATTATTGGGCTAAGCCCAATCCATTTTAGACAATAGGCCTAATAACCAGTCTACTAAGCTGGCCAGCCCAGACAATCTTATCCACCCATTTCTGAAGATTAATTACTGCTTTGATAAATGTAAAACTCTTCACCTTGTCCTCACAATTGTAACTGATAATGTTGAAACTTAATCTCTCATATTACTGAAGTAGTCTTCCATAAATATTTTTGAACATTTCTTGGATTCCTATTTGTTCAGCAATTTTTTCAGCAAGAACACACTTGTAAATCTACAATTTTACCTCATGGATTTTTCTGGGAAATCAATCAAATTTTTCTTCCTTCTCTTTCAAATCTTCTTCCATGTAGGCTTTCATCTCATTCAGTTGTTCAGAGAATTCTTCACTCATTTTTTCTTTTCCTTTCAGTCTTACTTTCAACATTTTCAACTATTTTTCAATGTTAAGGACTGTTTTTGGGGTTTTTGGCTTTAAGATAGGTTCAAAAGGTTCATAGAGTTTTGCAAGTTGAACTCTGAGATGATGAATCTCTTGGTCTTTTAAGCTCAAAGAACTATTTAAAAAATGTAAGTGTCTAGACAAGGCTTTCAGTATGCTGCCATACTATTTGTGGTTATGAAATTTCCACAGATTGTCTAACAGGGTTTGTTGTTCAAGGGAAACAGGGAAATCTGGTACAAACTTCTGGGGTAAGACCTTCAAAGAATAAGGCCCAAATTTAATTTCAGAAGTTTCTGGTTTTGGCAACGATGATGATCCTGCATCCATCTGCATAATTTCAACAACAGTTTAAATTATCTATTTAGATTTTTAAAGATCTACTACATTTTATGGTAGGCTAAGCCATAAACTATACTTGGGCTCTGATAACTGAATATGGTACCCAGAACAGTTATTGAATACTGTACGATAGCCTTTTCAGAGTTAAGCTTTGACTAAACATATTATTATTGGGCTAAGCCCAATCCATTTTAAACAATAGGCCTAATAACCAGTCTACTAAGCTGGTCAGCCCAGAAATTCTGGTTAGCATTAATGTGTTCAATAAAGACTTTGAACCCATTACCTACAAGAAAGTTAACAAACATTAGCCATCTATTAACAGATAACTTTAAATGTGACATTTTATTGTAAAATGAAACTATAGATTTGCAATCTGTTCTTAAAGTAAATTCTTGTGTTGGATTTCTCAATAAAACTGAGAATTTCTTTAAAACAAATATGCAGGCTAATATTTCAGCATCTGTAGTGGTTACTTTACTTTTATACAATCCACTGCAGTAATTGCTAATTTTCTCATTTTTCCATTTGTCTTCCTTAAACGGTTTCCATTTTAAAACTCCTCCCCATCCATCTAAGCCTGCATCTACTTCTACAATCATGTAAGCTTCTAGAGGTGGTAGTTCTAATGGTGGTAATGCTTGGATTATTGCTTTTACTTTATCCACTAACTTAAAATCTTGGTTATTGAATTGTTTTTTATCGTGAGATCTTGTCTTAGCATAAAGTGGTCCTACTAATTTACTAAAATTAGGGATATATGTCCTACAGTAATTTAATAGACCTAAAAAAGATTGAAGGGATTTCAAATTGGTAAAATCCACTTCCTTTTCTAAGATTGTTTTGGCAATATGATCCATTAACTTGATCTGTCCTTTGCCAATTATGAATCCTAAAAATTATATTTGGTATTTTCCCAAAGACATTTTCTTTTTTGAGAGAATGAGACCATGTTGAATACATAAATCAAAAAATTTCTTTAAATGACTTATGTGTTCTTTCCTATTTTTACTAAATATTAGTATGTCATCTATGTAACATACTATAAATGGAATCTCTTTGAAGATATTATCCATTTTTCTTTGGAAAATAGATGGTGCATTTTTCAATCCAAAGGGCATTACTAACCATTCATAATGACCATTTGGGACTGTGAACGCTGCCCATTGAATACTATCTTCATGCATAGCTATTTGCCAGAATCCTGACTTAAGATTAAATTTTGAGTAAATAAAACTATCTTTTACTCTTAATATTAAAAGTTCTTTGTTAGGGATTATATAGCTATCTTCAACTGTATTATCATTCAGTCATTTATAATTATGTACCATTCTACTTTTTTCCCTAACAATTTCACTATGTTTCCTTACTATAAAAGTAGGAGTTCTATGTGGACTATAGCTATTTCTAATTATTCATAATCCCAACAATTCTTTAACATGCATGTTGGCCTCTTCTAAATCCTTAGGGGTATAGTTCATAGGCTTATCCTTTATGATTAACTTAAGATTTATTATTTCTAATTTGCAGAGTATTTTATTTTTCTGCCAATGTTCGAAGGGATTTTCTCCTATGATCTTGATTTTTTCTAGTTGATTCAACAAGATATCTATATCTTGTTTTTCACTAGCTATTTTTCCTAAATTAAAATTAATTTCATTTGAATATTCTAATTCTGAGAAATCAAAATTTTCAAATGTTTCAATTTCAGGAATTTCTACCTTTTCCTGTGATACTTCTAATGTCTGACTATTATGTAGCAGATTAAATTCTCTACTTAAAGGTGAGCTAACTATTGTATCAGCCCTTTTAAAAAAGGTTACCCTATTACCTTCTACTATTATTCCACCATGAAGATTTTTGATGAAATTCATGCCTATTATTAATTGATAATTCATGGTTGATACCCATGTTATTGTTAAATAATATTTTTCATTGTTAAATTTAATAGTGCAATCCACCAACCGTTCATCTATTTTTCTACTATTTCCTACTGTATCTATCACTATTGAACCTATTTCTGATTTTCTCAGATACTTTTCAGGTACTAAATCTCTATGGATATGACACATAGTAGCGCCAGTATCAATTATTCCTGATAATGTGAGTATATGTTTATCAAGGAATTCTATAATACAGACAGTATTGAGCAAGTTATTTATTCTATATTTTCGTAAGGCTAAATTTTGCTCATTTTTGCATGGTTCAAGAACTGTTTCAAAGCTGTTTTGTTCTTCAATAACAATTCCCTTTTGTTTACTGTCCTTCTTCCTATCTTTACATATACAATCTGGAAGGCTTTCTTCTAGATTATCTATGTATTTCTGCATTATTCCTATTGTTTTAAGATGTAAAGTTACTTGGGACTTGTAACTCTCATCTTGAATTTCTTCTCCTTTTACTTCTATTTCTTTTTTAGAAGACATATCATATCCTAAATATTAACTTGTACAAAATCTACAGACTGCTAAATTGCATTTTGTACAATAAGTCCTATGTTTTTCAACTAGGAATTTTAAGCAAATCTCACACCTATCCTTAAATTTTGTGAAATCTTGCCAAGCATGATTCCATTGCTTTTACCTGTTGAGTTAAAAATTATATCCACTCTTCAAGAAGATAAGGTTGTTGTCTAAGTTCCAATCTTCATTCATGTTTAATAAATTAAGGTCTTCAAAGTCCTTAAGTTTTTTTAACATATCAGATATACTACAATAACTCATGATATCACTATCATTATCAGCTTCATCACCTTCTAATGATATAATAGCATATTCTGGCTCTATGTCTAAAGTTTGGTAGGTGTTTAACCTTTCCCTATTTACTTTCTTATTTTTGCATTGATATGCAAAATGTCCTACTTCCCCGCAAATATAACATTTACATTTTTTACGAGGTTTATGGGTTTTAAACCTTCTAAGTTGATTTTTTATTGGGGGTTTTCCTTTCCTATAATATCTACTTCTCTTTAACTTCCTTGTCTTTTCTGGTTTTCCTGAATCAAAAGACATGGGAGTTATTACCCTTTTGCAGCAATTATAGTTCTTTATCTATTTATCTATTTGATGCTGCATGCATTGTTCTTTCAAATAATTAAAAAGGAATTGAATCCTAGTAGTGATTCCTACTACAGATTGTCTTCCTATAGATTCAAATAATTTTTCTGCAACTACTTTTCCTAAAGGATTTGGGAGTTTAGCAAAATATTTATTACTTAATTCTAAATCCCAACTTCTTCCAGTTTTCATGGCTAATTCTAAATATCTTCTGCTAAAGGTATCTATGTTTAGCAGATCCTTGTCTACTTGTAACTGTTCAAGATCTTTTATAACTTGATCCTGCAATTCAGTTTGTCTTCTATAAGGATCATATCCCAAGATTATTTGTCTAATCTGACTAGTTACATTCTGAGGATTCTCAGCTAATTCTAGTATCCTTTGGTAAGATTGTGGATACTTAGTTCTCCAATCTATAAAATAATTTTTCATAGGTCCTAGAAGATTTTCTATGAAATTGACTACTTCCTCAACTGTCGTTTGATAAGTATATCTCTGCAATCCATTTAGTGCATCAGCTTCCCATCTATCTATCACATCTTCCCAATTCTGAGGATGAAAAGATGTCATCGTTAATTCACTTCTTGATTTATGTTGAGGTGGTAAGTTATAAATTACTCCTGGGGGTTGTTGGAGTCCTATTTTCTTACTATAGTATGTCTCATAACCTCCTCTTACTGTAGATATAATCCTAGACGGTTCTCTTTTGGGTAACTGGGATGTAGTTGATTGAGGAACGTTATACATTGGTGATACCTCACTAACACCACTTGTTTGACTAGTACTATGATTCATGCTTACCCACGTTTCAAACTGTGTATTATCTACATGTTTGCTATCTTATAAATCTACTACAGGAGTTTCTATTTTATTTACCCATGCTTCAAATTGTGAATTATCAGTATGGATACTGGGTGCTAAATCTATTATTGGTTCAGGGATAAAAGCTAATTTTTCATTCTTATGAATCCTTAGATAATCATCTCTAATACCTTGTACTCTCAAATACCAATCAGCTTCAACTAATTCTAGTTTTTCTTCAAAATGTTGTTGCCAATCATAATCTATGAGTACTGGTTCTAAAGTTTCTTCTGGTAAGAAAGCCCTGTAGATTGGAATACCGTATTTATTCATGATGTACTACCTAATCCCCCTATTCGGGTTTCAATGGTATTATCATCATCAGTGACTAGGTATTTGGCAAAAATTCCTTGGACTACTCTTTCACCCTTTTCTAATGTTATAGGTATAAACCTATTATTCTTAAGAATAATCTTTATTTGGTCCTTATAATCAGAATCTATTATTCCGACTGTATTGGCCAATGAAATTCCTTTTTTATGGAGTGATTATCTAGGGGTTATCATTAAATGTTCATCTACTTCCATATCTACTATTATTCCAGTATCTATTTCTAGCTCAGATAATGGATTTATTACTACTGACTAAACTAAGCTAAAATCATATCCTGCACTTCCTATAGTTTGTCTTTTAGGAAGTTTAGCTTCAGGATTAATGATACTAAACTTTCTAGTCATCTGAAGGATCTTCCTCATCTGAATAGATACTTTTTAAATAAAAATCTAATTCTTCTTCTTCTCTTTGTCTAATCTTTTTCTTTATCCAGGCTTTTAAAAGAAGAAAAAGTTCTTTGTTCTTGTGATATTTATAACTAAGTTTGATTTCTTTGTATATCCTATCAAGGGTATATAAAGAACTCAAATCTAACTATGCTAAGCTAATTAATGCTTGTGTAACCGTACACTGTGCCATTATTTGTTCTCTACTAAACTGTGTATTAGATTCTAAATTATTTAAAGATGAAGTGCCTAGTGTTTTTAACTCAGGTGTATTCATCTTTCTACTCATATTCATATTGTAGATTTCCTGTATCTGCTAAGTCCCTTTTCCACTGTCTATACTCTTTTCTATATATTATTTGTTCATTTTGTGAACACCAGCTGTCTATTAATTTAAATAGGTCCTTATTATCACTTGTTTCTACATAATACATTATCTTTGCCCTAAATTCAGAAATAGATTCTAAGTTATTTCTGTCTATTTAACTAAGATGGAACAAGGCTTGTTGGATGTTATTACTATTCTTGTTCTTCATCCTCTTGTTCAGTTCCTATATAATTACTAAACCTACTACTGATATCACCATTGATTTTAGAATAATACTAGGCACTAGTTGGGACTATTATTGGCTTGTCCAAGATTCTGCAAATATTCCAAGTATCTCCTAGAAGATCATGGTTCTCTATCTTCTTCCTTGGTAATACTTTTATTCCTTTACTTGCTAGGAATCTAACTATTTCTACTTTCCTAATAGTGTTTTCTACATTACTTTTAGAGGTTACTTTTCCTATGATATTCTGACAAATCAATAGATTTTCAACATTTTCTACCATGTTATAACCTTTACTTTTGACCACTATTTTAAGATGTTCATGCATTTGGTCAATAGGAAATAGGTAGTCTAGCATTATATAAACTATCTGACTATTTTGACTCATGTCAACTTCCATATTTCCTATAATTGCTGTAATTATGTCGTTATGTCTTGTGTCTAGGAGTCCAATGAAAACTTTTGTTCCTAACTCTTTCCTATGGATTCCTTTGATACCGATCATAATGTAGCCTAAATGAAACAATTCATTGTTCTCTCTTAACAATGCATCCCTACTTTCCCTAGTTATTACTAGTAGTACTGTTGTACTTTTGTCATTAGGACTTGATATCAAATGTTCTCTGTACAAATTTACCAGTTTATAATTCTTACTGGGACTATAATTATACAGATATTTAGGGGTAATTGGTTGAATTTTATTGTCCCTAAAATTTGCTAATTGTTGTTCTGGATCAACAACTGTTTCTACTATTTTAAAGGGTCTAATCTTCTTTGCTCTATCTATTACCCTTTCTATATTACCATAAGTAACTATATCCAACTTCTCTTTTTCTTTTACTTTTGAAGTTGCCATTCTAAATTCTTTCTATATATTCCCATTTATGAACTAATTTGTTACTTATCATATTATAGATACTGAATATATGCTTAATCCAGTATTCTAAAATCTCTACTTCTCTTAATTCTATAGTTTCATGGACTATTGAAATCAAAGGTCTTTCTTTAGGTACATCTATGATTTCAATATCATACTTCATGATGATTTTTTGTTTTCTTTTCTTCAAGTACTACTACAAAAGTTTTCCAAGTAGCAAAGATATGAGATTTAGGTTTTCTTGCAGGCTTTCTTCCTATTTCTAAATTTAAAATTTCTAAATATTTACTAATAGAGGCTAACTTATTAGAAATCTCTATATTTCGTGTTGGTATAAATCACGTGTCATATTTCTTTGCATTTACTTTTAGCATTTATTTTCAGATAAACCTTCAAATCGTCCCAGCTTGGAATTTCTTAGTTCCTTAAAGAAAATTTTAAAGGTGTTGACCAACCCATTTTCAATCCGGTATTAATTGTATTGTGTATCCTACCTCAGTCTAAATCTAGATATTTCTCAAAGTCATTTAGAAAAGCTCTCTCTATTGCAAGTGTTATTGGTCAAAAACTCGAAGAACATTTCTATTCTTCAAAATAGATTTCTTGAAAATTTTAGTTTACCAAAAACCTTATTCACCCCCAAGGTTTTTCAATTAAGATTAACATCTTTTGTCTAATCTGGGTTGTTCATGTTGTAAAATGGTTAGAATTTATAGAACTGCAAGGAAGGGGTAGTAATACCATCCACTAATCTGTCTCTACCCAGAAGACTTCCTAGTACCACAACCTGCACCTCAACCAGTGATCCCATTGGAGGAAAGCAGTGATGATGAGGTTCAAATTATTGAGCCACCACCTATACCCATAGAAGACTTGATCACTAACAGCGAGAATAAGGGTGTTAATATAGAATATGTCCCAAACCCATCTAGCCCTATGATTGACTTAACCGCTGATAGTGGTGATCCGGGGGAGATAGACTATGAATCTCCACCTAGAGCTTCTTTTGTACCCCCACCAAATTGTGTTGAAACTTGCGAGTGTTGTAGGAGACCTGGGAAGGAACCTCTGGATTATGGGTTTGTGAATGGTGCAGGAATAGACTTTTCTAAGAACACTAGGGGTTGGTTGTATGATGCCGACACTAAGGATTCTGATGAGGATTAGGGGCAAAGTTTTCCCATGTTTAGAAAACCATCATTTACTGCTTTTAATAAACTCCTGTGCTAGGGGTTCATTTACGTTTATTACTTTATTCCAATTTATTTTTGCAAATAAGAGTATCTTGGTGTACTTCAATCTTGAAAGATGCTATTATTTATACAAAGCTTGCATTTGATTTACACTTACTGAAGCCTGAAAGTGTATGCATGCTTGGATTTAAATATTTTAAACTTTGTTACATAACTCATTATTTGGGGGCGATGATATAGAATGGCACTAAAGCGTCGCGTAGTAGCAACCAGTAAAAGGGTTCTTGAAGCAGAACCTGTGACTTTGAAATATGACGCTACTCAACTCTTCCTTGCAGAATCAAGGGAATAAGAATAAGGCAGAACAAGAACGGGTCTGAAGAGCCTGCTAATGTGACCATTGAGCAAGCGTTTCATAAGATGACCGAGAAACTTCAAACCTTGTAAGAGCAAAGGAACCCAAAGGGGAGGATAAAGCTCTGGAGAGGTTTTTGAAATTCTAACCTCCCACCTTCTTGGGTAAAGTGGAGCAAGATAAAAAAGCAGAGCAGTGAGTAGAGCAAATGGAGGATATCTTTTCTACACTCCAATATACTGAAATGAGGATGGTTAAATTTATTGCTTTTTAACTAAGAGGCCCAGCTCGTGCTTGGTCTTAAGGCAAAAGCTGAGAAGGGCTTTGGCACCTTTTCCACCAATGACATACTCGGGCGTAGTAGACGCAGCGACTAAAACTAAGAATGAGGGTAGAAGCAGGATGGTACCAAAAGCTTTCTTACCACCAAGGTAACCAGCAAGACCCTTCCCAAGGCAGCAAGCCAATAAGTCATCTGCCCACCAGCAATGGCAGAACAAATGAAAGCAAGCATGTACAGCACTGACTGGTCCTACATAGAATCTCCCAGCATGCTGACATTGTGGGAAGAAGGGTCATGTGGAGAAGAACTGCTAGTCTAAGGGAGCTAAAAAGAAATGTTTCATTTGCGGAGACCCATCGCATCTTTGAAACACCTGCCCAAAAGTTCTTCGAATCGGGCAAGGAAACCCAACTCAATCCATGGGAGCCAATCAAGCCAATAACACAAGATCCTCCAAAAGTGGAGCCCAAAAGCTGCAAGTAAAAGCAAAGGTTTTTACACTTAACCGAGAGGAAGTCAGAGCAGATACAGCAGTGTTGGAAAGTATGTTTCCTATTTAAAGTCTTTCAATTAATGCTTTAACAGACCCTAGATCCACCCATTCCTATCTAAACAATAATTATGCATATCATTTAGGTTGGGATAGAGTAGAGCTACCTTTTACCCTATTGGTAAGTACACCTTTAGGGAAGATGGTGTAAGTAGACTGGTATGTATATAGTTGTACGATTGGAGTTGGGAAGGAGAACTTGGAGGGAGACTTAATAGTCTTTGCTATAGATGACTATAACATAATTTTGGGTATGGACTGGCTAGCTAAGCATGGAGCTAAGGTAGATTGTAAGAATAAGTCTATTCAATTCATCCGACTTTGTTGCGATGTGCAGGAATTCAACGGCAAGAGAGTAAAATAATTTATGTTTTTGATAGATGGATCAAAAGTATCAAAAGCCCAGAAGTTGCTAAAGGATGCCAAGGATATTTGTCTTAAGTGATAAATAAGCTAAAGGATCGGTGCACCCTAGAAAATACTGAGATGGTAAAAGATTTTTCTAATGTGTTTCCAGTAGAACTCACTTCTCTTCCTCCCACCCGAGAAGTTGAGTTCACCATAGATCTGATTCCAGGAGTGGAACTTATATCACGAACCCCATATCGGATGGCTCTAGTAGAATTGAAGGAACTTAAGGAGCAACTAGAAGAATTGATGAAGTAAGGTTACATAAGGCCTAGCATATCATCTTGTGGAGCCCCAGTGCTATTTGTGAAAAAGAAGGATGGGACCTTGAGGTTGTGTATCGACTACCGGGGGTTGAATAATTTTACCATTAATAATAAATATCTTTAATTTATTAGCTATTTGGATAGTTGCAAGGCTCCAGTTGTTATTCCAAACTATATTTGAGACAGGGATATTATCAATTGTAGATTACGGAGGAGGATATTCCTAAGACGGCTTTTAATACTAGATATGGTCACTACGAGTTCGTGGTGATGCCTTTTGGGGTGACTAATGCATTGATGGTGTCTATGGATTTGATGCACCATGTTTTCCAACCATACTTGGATAAATTTGTCGTGGTATTCATCGATGATATACTTATATATTCCAAGAGCCTAGAGGATTATGCAGATCATCTAAAGCTGGTATTGGAAAAGCTAAGAAACACAAGCTCTACGCCAAATTTAGCAAGTGCAAATTTTGGCTGGATATTGTGTTATTTCATGGCCATGTGGTGCCCAAGGATGGAATTAAAGTGGACCCAACAAAACTTGAAGCGATTTCAAACTGGAAGCAACCTAAGAACATCATTGAGATCAGAAGCTTCTTAGGGTTAGCTGGTTATTACAGTTGATTTATTAAGGGATTCTCAACTCTAGCATCACCTATGACCTGATTGTTGAGAAAAAATGTACCCTTTTGTCTGGAGTAAGATGGGCAAGAAGAGTTTCCAAGAGCTAAATCGGAGGTTAATGACGGCTCCAATACTGAGTTTGCCAGAGGGAGACAAACCCTACACTTTGTATACTAATGCATCTAAGAAAGGTTTGGGAGTAGTGTTGATGTAGGATAGGAAGGTAATAGCTTATGCCTCGTGGAAGTTGAAGCCTCACGAAGTCAATTATCCGACGCATGATTTAGAGCTGGCTACCATTGTATTTGTGTTGAAGAAGTGGCGACATTATTTATATAGAGCTAAGAATGATGTGTTCAAGAACCTCAAGAGTTTGAAATATATTTTTACTCAGAAGGACTTGAATTTAAGGTAACGGAGATGGATGAATTTTTTGGAGGAATATCATTACCCCCATCAACTTTCACCTAGGGAAGGCCAACGTAGTTGCTGATGCCCTGAGTCGTAGAGTTAAAATGGCCAGAATGAGAATTCAATAGATTCAAGTAGTCTAAGAGGTGTTGGATAGAAGTACTGAGGTACAGGAATGAAGGATTTATATCACCAATTTGAAATTAATACTGGATATAACGTAAGAAATCATCAAAGCACATCATAGCAATACAGAATTTCAACATTTTAATGACAAAGAACTTAAGTGGGAAGGTAGTTATTTTTGACAAGTTGAGATAGGAGTGATGTACTTTTGAGATCACCTGTGTGTGCCTGGCAAGCTACAGCTGAACGAAAAGATTTTAGAAGAGGAGTATAGAAGCAAGTATGCAATTCATTCGGGAGAAATGAAGATGTATCAAGATTTGAAAAAAAGCTTACTAGTGACCTAGAATGAAGAAGGACATGGTGAAGTATGTCTCCATATGCCTAACTTGTCCGAAGGTTAAAGCAGAATACAATAAGTCGGTAGGATTATTGCAACCTTCGTTACCGGACTACTTATGGCAAAGACCCAAAAGGATGCCATTTTAGGAATGTATGCCCTTTTAAACTAGGTTTCTGATATATTTTTTACCTGTAACAATAAAAGTATTTTTCTCAAAATTTGTTTGTGAAATTTTCTCTATATTTGTGCACGATTTTATTGGAAAAGACCCATTGTGTTTAAATAAATGGTTCATGTAAATAGAGGTCTTTCACAGTAGGGTATGGACCATGGGATACTTAACAGATAAACTATAGTTCTTAATCGGATGATAAGAATGGTAATCTCTTATTGCGAAGGTTATTGTGTTATAAATTTCAAATAGGGAATGGCTTACCTTTAGCCAATGAGTAATTTACTCATTTCTTAACACAAGAATACGTAGAACTGGACCAGTAGTAGTGGTTTATAAAAGTACTATGTGATAGAAACCTAGACTACTACTCGTTGTAGCATAGACTTATACTCTATAGCTTAAGTATAAGTTGGTGGTATGACGAAGCTGGAAATGTATTCTTTGATATAACTATAGTTAAGGTTCTTGAGAAGGACCAATATACTTATATGTTGGGTATATGTGACTAGTTAGTCAAGATAGACTTGTATAAGATAATGTCAACACTAGATCGCCCCCCTGTGGTTGCTCGAAGGAATTTATTTTATTCAAGAATTCTAATTGTTTTTTTGGACTGGAATAAAATAAAAAGAATGAGAGAAAGTAAATTTATTATCCAATTTGATTGGTTAATTAGTTATTCAGGGCCTAAAGCCTAGATTGAATAATTAAAAAAATTAACCTGGGCATAAACTAGTTAATAAAAGGTTTAATAATTATTTTAGTTCATTTGGGCTCATTAATTATTTATTGAGTTATTTTACTAGGCCCAGGAAATAAATAATCAATGGTTATTATTTTTGGGCTCATTGGGTCCGAGAAAAAATAATGAATTATTTTGGCCTAATACCTTAGACTAAATGGTTCTTTATTATTCACAATACAAAAAAGTTGGCAATAACCCAAACCTATTCTGTTGATAACCTCCGGATGTTTAAAATATCAAAACACCGGGGTTGGGTTTTCTTGGATGTGAATAGGAGTCATTGTGGAGAGTAAAAAAAAAAAAAAATGCACAACCGAAAAAAAAAAAAGGAACACCAGAGCTTATGTTCTCTCTCTGCTTCTCACGTCTTCTTCTTCTTCTCTTTTTCCATCTTCTTGTCTTTGCTAATTAATATCAAAGGATCAAGAAGGACCATCCTCGCCTAGGTTGTTTCACCAACTTGGGTAGGCGGAGGTATATTCTAAGAAGCGAAAAGCTTCGCGTTCATGCCAAGAAGAAGCTGACGAATTGCTGGTTTCTCACCAGAGTCGTTGTCAAGGCAGGTAGCTTTTGCTGTGATTGGTGCCTTATCTTCTCAACTAGACCAAAAAAGGACACGAAGAGCTGTATTTTTAACCTTCCGTTGTGCCGTGTCCATTTTAGTTCCTTCGCATGCATGTTCCTCTATTTTTCATTCTATCAAAGTGGTATCAGAGCAATTGGCTTTGAAAGGCATGGGATGATGCATGCTAGTTAATAAAACCTGACAAGACCTATCATAATGAGATCCAATGCTTGTTTTGGTATGGGTAGAATGGTTGTACGCCTCAATGTTGAGGTTTACGTGCTTCTGTAATTTTTTCTTCACAATTTTGTTTAGCTTCGTGTAAGCCCAATTTGAAAGGGTATAGGTGGTTGTTATGTTTTTTGGTGAAAAAATGTAACAAGAAATGGCCTTGGATGATTGCAAAGCATGGTAGAAGAGACAGCGAAATTTACAGAATGAAAAAAATTGCAGTGAAATTGTGGAGAAGATGGACAAGGCCGAAGCAAAGCTAAGCCGAGCCAAGCCGAGCCGGTGTTGTTGATGAGAGGGGAGCCGAGGCAGCCCAGGCCAGCCACGGCTTGAAGCCGCAGCCGGGCTTGAGATGGCCTCGGCTCAAGGGCGTGTGAAAGGAAGCTTCCTCGCGGAAGCTGTTTCCTCGCTATATCCCAGCTTCTGCAAGTAGCAGCTTCCTCGAAAGCTGCTGCACCGAGCGCCTAGGTTGCAGGCACTCGCCCTCAAACCATGGTCCATGGGTTTTCCCATAGGCCATGATCCAGTGTAGCGGGTGCACTGGACTAGAGAAAAAAATATTTTTTTTTCGTTTTTGGTCTCAAACCAGGTGAAGTTATTTTTATTATGATAGTTAATATTCTTTAAATATTTTTGCATGAAAAATAATAGTAAAGGTTGTTAGGATTAAACAAGATCATTAATTAATTTAATTAATGTATTTTTTTTATTTGGGCACTTCGGATTAAAAATAGAAATGCATGAAAACATTTACAATTTTCTAGCATGTTAATTATTTTATGTCCTGTGTGTGCTTTTCTCAAAGACCAAAGTCTTTGGAAAATTTAATTTGACAAGAAAAATATTTTTCTTTAATTAAATGGTTATTTTAACTTAAACAAAAAATTAATCTTTTGTTATTTTCTTAAAGGTTTTTATCCTTGACATAGAAAATGTTATGGATTTAGAAATTTTTGTAAGTTAAATTGGAAAGCTATTTTAATTCTTTTTGGCAAAGGATTTTATTTTATTTTTTTTTTTGGGTCAAAGAAAGCCTTGAGATCAAAATCTCTAGGAATTTTTTAATGGAAAAGTTTTGAAGTTATTAAGTTTTTTTTACTTAAATAAAATTAATCCATAAGGAAAGATTTCTCAAAGGGTATGAACCTTGACATAGAAATTTTTTTATGGATTTAGATATTTTATTTTAAGTTAAAAGAGTACTTAATTGGAATTTTTCAAGTAATATTTTTCCAAGAAAACCCTTATTTAAAAAACTAAGTGGGAGAGGGGTTCCAATGGCTCCACAGCTTCCATCATGATCCTCATTAGGGATTGTGGTCTCCTCGTGTCACCCTAGGAGTGAACCCGTATAGGATGGAGATACTACAAAGATCTACAACTAATAGAAGGATGTAATTGATAACTTGGGACATGTACTATGATCACCTGGCCCACATTGAAGGTTATAGTGCGAGGTATTGTCCATAGGAAATGAGAAAAAATGGCCATCCCCTAGATGGAGTTATTTTCTAGACCATTACCTAAAAGGAAAATTAATTTGTAGTGGTTAACATATATAGCTTTGAAAACTGATAATCTTCCCAATAAGCTATGTCAATTTTCCTTAGAGCCAAATTAATCATGTTAAAGATAATAGCAATGGGGTTAGCTATTATCAAGTTTAATATGAGGATAAAGTGCACAAAATTATTTTTTGTTTTACAAATACTGAGAATTTCTTTTATTTTTCAAAATTTCAGAAACGGTTGGTGGAGGTTCTTTCAGTCCCTTAGCCGTTATTCTCCGTGAGATTAAGCTAATGGGTCTAAACTATGTGGATTAGAAAAGAAACCTGGATATAATACTCAGAATTGAAGAGTATAAGTATGTCCTATACGAGACCTACCTAGTTATCGATGAAGGTTCCTCTGCTGAGGAGCGTGAGGTTGAAAATGGTATGGAAGAAGGCTACGAAATGACCTGATGCTATATGTTAGCCTTCATGGCAATTGTGCTACAATCCAAACATGAACACATGGTTACTGCATATGATATTAGCATATCTCTAGCCACAATGTTCGCGGATAAGAGTTGACCCACAAGGTAAGAGGCTCTTAGAATGATCATAAACACTAAAATGTCTGAGAGAGCATCAGTCAGAGAGTATATACTTAAGATAATTGTTGTTTTCGAGGAAGCAGAAGTCTTGTGGGCTGTTATTGACCCCGAGAGCTAAGTGGACAAGGTTCTCGAATCTTTACCAGGCTCATTCACCCAGTTCAAGTTGAATTATAATATGAACAAGTTAAACATGGGTTAAACTGAGTTGATGAAAGAGCTCCAGGTGGTAGAAAAGGTCATGAAGTCACAGGCTAGAGCCATGATGGCTTCTTCTTCCAGAACTGGGCTCAAGCCTAGAAAGTTCAAGAAGAAGAAGGGAAATGCAGTGCATCAGCCTAAGTCCCAGCCCAAAGATAAACCTAAGGGCAAATGCTTCAAGTGTGGGAAGAAGGGACACTGGAAAAAAGGAATGTTAAGATCTTCAGGCCTAGAAAAACCCCATAAGTAATGTTCTTTATCTAGAACTATATTAATGGTTGGATCAACTTCCACTTAGATTGTTCATTCAAGAGCCACTAATCACATCTGTAACTCCTTATAGGGGTTTAGGAAGGTTAGAAGACTCCAGTAGGGCGAACATAGACTACGCATGGAAAATGGAGCACAAGTTTGGGCCTTTGCTATGGGAGAACTGGAACTTACTTTTGATTGTAATAGAATAATTATTTTGAATGATATTTTATTTGTTCCTGGTTTTAGATAGAATTTGGTTTCAATTGCAAAACTAATAAATCAAGGATATTCTGTTTCTTTTCATTCTGGTATTACTATAAGTAAAAATGGAGAAGTTATATGTACTGGGCACATGTATGGAAATCTATTCTTCATTAATCCTATTAATAATCAATTGAATAACGCTCAATCATAACCTTTCAATAGAAAGTGAAAGACTAATGTCAATGACCCATATCTTTGGCATCTACGGTTGGGCCACATTAACTTAACCAAGATTCAGAGGTTAATCCATGATGGGCCTTGGGGCTCATTGAGATTGGAAAGTTGGCTTCAGTGCGAATCCTGTCTTATGCGAAAAATAACCATAAGGTCTTTTACCCAAAAGGTGGATAGAGCCAAGGAAGCATTGAGTCTTATTCATACAAATGTGTGTTGTCCTTTGTCTACGTAGCAAAAGGGGGGTTTGAGTACTTCATCACTTTTATTGATGATTGTACAAGATATAGTTACGTTTGTCTGATGAGATGCAAGTCTGACTCTTTTGATAAATTTAAAGAGTTTAAGGTTGAAGTGGAGCGTTGAACAGATAAGCTAATCAAGTCCTTACAATTGGATTATGGTAGAGAATACCTCCTTGGTGAATTTAAGAACTACATGGTACATCATGGGATAGTATCCTAGCTCTGTGCTAGGGACATCCCTGTAGAATGGAGTAGCTGAGAGAAGGAACAGGACATTGATGGAAATAGTTTGAAGTATGATGTCTCATGCTACTCTTCCAGTATCTTTTTGGGGATATACCCTTGAACTAACAACATATATTATGAACTCGGTGCCTTCCAAGTCTGTACCTAGGACTCCCTATGAGATGTGGACTGGGCGTAAGCCAAGTCAAAATCATCTCAAGATATGGAATTATCCATCTTATGTGCTAATCAAGGGAGATAAGTTAGAACTAATATCATATTTATGTTATTTTGTAGGGTATCCAAATGGTACAAAAGGTGGTTACTTTTATCATCCCAAAGAGTAGAAAGTATTAGTGAATACTAATGCTAGATACTTGGAGGATGAACAAATTACATCTACTAAAGGTTCAACAAAGTTGAAACTCGAAAAAAAGTTATCTTCTAAACCAAATTCTCCTAACTCGATTATAAAACAAGACGAGGCACAGCTTCGGGGGCCTATTCAATTAGAGCCGTGTCATAGTGGGAGGATATCTATGGTTTCAGAAAGATGGATGGAGAGGCTTTTAACCTCCGACCATAAAAAATAAGATCCCACTAGATACGAGGAGGCTATTGTTGATACCGATACAGACCTATGGTATGAAGGAATGAAAGCCGAGATTGAGTCTTTGTACTTCAATCAGGTTTAGGATCTTGTAGCTTCACCTAAAGGGATAAAACCTATTGGGTGTAAGTGGGTTAACAAGAGGAAGAGGTGAGCGGATAAGAAGGTGCAAACCTTCAAAGCTAGCCATGTGGTGAAAGGATATACTTAGAAAGAAAGGATCGACTATGAGGAAATCTTTTCTCTGGTAGCTATACTTAAGTCCATTCATATCCTTCTTACCATCAAATGTCATTATGACTATGAGATATGGCAAATGGATGTCAAGACGGTATTTTTAAATAGTCATCTTAGTGAAGACATCTATATTGGGTATCTCAGGCTCGTATCCTAGACGGCGCAGTGGAAAATAAAACGAGATACCCTCTCAGGACTCGTCTATGTGTGAAAAACAAGACATAATAATATTAAAGGTAACAAATTTTACCTTTGGGTGATCGTCTAAAGAACAAAATTGATCTTCTTCAAGTTGAGGCGCGATCCCGCAATCCTCTTATGCAAACTCCACGAGAGTTGGATGTCTAACCACTATAATCACAGTGTGTGATTATCTCTGTGAAACCCCAGTCAAGACCAACCTTAGAGTAAGGGGGTTGGGATGCATATCATGCTTTATTTCATGATTAAATATGCTTTCATATGATTTCTATGTGCTTTGAATTTGATTTTTATTATCTTGAAGTCTTGTTGGTAAGTGATGTGTGAGAGGGGCAAAATGGTAATTTTTGGCCGAGGTGAAAATAAGGAGATAGCTTGTGGATTGAATAGGAAATAATTTTTCTAGTAGAAATAGCAACAAGAGTTGTTGTGGTGTAGTGGTTAGAGCTTTGGAATCAATTCTTGAGGTCTTGGGTTCAAAGTCCATCATAGAAGCTTTAGCTTGAGTAAATTTTATTTTGCTTGGGAAAGGATGGTTTCGGCCTTAAGGGCCTAGATTAATGTGGTGATGATGTTCTAGGAGAGACATGTTGGAAGTAACCTCATTCCACTCCTTTTACTCTTCTCGAAATTCTTATAGGGAAAATCATTCTTCCTTGATCTTTAGTTTTCCTTAGTTTCAACTCATTAGTTTGATCAAGATGATCTAGCCTTTTTCTTTCCAGAAAATTCAGTAAAGTACTGAGGTCTTTTAGGATCGAAATGCCTTGGTAAAAGACTCCTTATGGTCTGAAAAATATGGAAGAGTTGTGAGGAATTTCAAGAGGAAAATCCCTCTAGTAAGCTTGCTGAAATTTTCCTCTAGCTTAGTTCATCTTTCTTCATAGAATGAGCTGGAATTTTCCAGCTTGTTGTACCTTCAAAGGGTCAAAATTTTTAGCTAACATTGCCTCCCAAATGCTACCAGAAAAATGGTCTTTAGGATCAGTTTGAAACCTGAAAGTTTTGGCCCAATTTCGGACTGCACAAGATGGAGCAAAACAGGAAAAAATTCCTGTACGAAAATCAGCTTTGACAGCTCCAAACCAAGCTGTTTTCTCCCAGATTTTGTGCAGCACCTTAGCCATGTTTTTCCTCCATAAAGAAGGCTGGATACCAGCCTTGAATACCCCTGAAATACCCTTCTAAACTCGCTACAAAATGGCTTTGAACAGTAGACGAAAATCTGCCAGAAAAATCACTGTGCAGCGAAATTTCTGTACAGATTTTTGTCCAGCTTGTTTCCTATCTCTCTTCCAGCCAAAACACCAACCTTAATATATCAAAAACTTCCTTAAACCTCCATCAACAAAGCTCCATTGATCCCCTTGAACTTCTGCACGAAATTCCATTAATGGCTGTCCAAAAATCTCTCAAACAAATCCCTGCAATTTAGCTTGATTGGTTTCCAAAATTTCAGCCATCTTATTTAGTAACCTTCCATAATATTTTGCTCAATGGACCATACTTCTTCTTCATCATTGTAAACCCTACTTTCGGCCACCATAAGCCTCCATAAGTCAGCTTTAATTCCACAAAAATTCTGCTCAAACAGTCGACCATGGCAGATTTCCAAAAGTTGTCCAACAATCAAGATATTCTTGGAATATTTAGTTTCCAAATTCACTTCCTAAAAATATTCTTCAAAGATTGTAACAACTAACCTTTCCTTTTCCCTTCCAAATCAGAGAATCAACCTCCTAAACCCTACAGAAATTCGTCCACCCCTATCTCTCACAAAAATTCAGCAGCTGCACATTACCATCTCTCGATTTTCTTCAACCTTCAAGAACACATACTACACTAAGAACACCTACTACTTCCTTTCACCTAATACCTCTCCAAATCACTTCAAACTACCTCTAAAAATTCCAGATTTCATCTATTCATTGCTGTGAGTCCATCTGTACCATTTTTAACATCAAACTCCAAAATCCAACTTGCACTTTTGGATCAAAAACCAGAAATTTCTGTTAAGGTCAAGAACACCTTCAAGGTAAATTTATTCTAACAACTTCATCTTCTCCAATCTTGATCTCTAATGAAAACCTATATGAATAATCACACTAATGACTTCTTCTTCTTCTTCTTCTTCTTCTTCTTCTTCTTCTTCTTCTTCTTCTTCTTCTTCTTCTTCTTCTTCTTCTTCTTCTTCTTCTCTCTTCTTCTCTCTCTCTCTCTCTCTCTCTCTCTCTCTCTCTCTCTCTCTCTCTCACGGACCGAAATTCCCTCTCTTGGCCGAATGGACTCTTCTTCCATGACCATGCTTTCGCCACCTTTCTTGAACAAGATTAGCCATCTAGGAGTTGAGATCTTCTCTAAACTCCTTCAAGGCATTCATCAACCAAGTAAGTGCCTTCAACCTTTCTTTTAAACTCTAGATTCATGTCTCTAGGATGATGATGATAATAGGTGGATGACGATAGGATTTAAGTATATATGTATATTGTTGAGATTGAAGCATGAATGTATGTATGAATATGAAGGAGATGGGATTTATGCATGGATGGATTATCTTGGTCGATTGTATGATGATTTGAGATTTAATGCATGTCTCCATGTCATAGGTAGTATTTGTGATGAAGTATGCTAGAGATTATGTCACCTTTGGTGAATAGGATTTATATTCATGTTGGACTATTGAAGCCATGATCATATTTAAGCTAGTAAGGGTTAGATCATATTTTGATAAATTGAGATCTATGCTTGTATGCATGATTTAGATGATTTGAAGAATTGAAGGGTTGTATATGTTCATGTTTGTGGTTAGCCATAAAAATATATTCATGATCTAGTTGTCCCTAAGCTAATCTTTGTTTCATTAATAAAATATTTAATAATATGATTTTTCTAGTAAAATTTTGAAAACCATGGGAAAATGTGGATTTGGTCTTTTATATAAAATAGTGATATTCTAGTCAAATAAATAATAGTTTTTGCTAGAAAATATATATATATATATATATATATATTGTTTAAAATGATAAAATCAATTAAAGCCTTTTATGGAAATAATTATAATTAATAAAATATCTATTACTAAAAATTTAATTATTATCTTTTAATCAAAACCCATTAAGGATTTGCTTATTATTTTTCAAGCAAGACTCATTAAATTTATTTTCAACAAATTTTAGCTATCAATCATTTTCTAACAAATAAATTATTAATAAATCATTATTTTACCTAATACCACCTTGGACCTTTTTTCAAAAAAACCATAATTTATTTTTAGCAAGATTTAAACCTTCAAATTTTTGTACCAATTTCCCAAACTCTAGTTATTTTAATATCAAACTAGAATTATTTTATAAACCCTTTTATTTATTATTGAGCCTTAAAGCTTGAGACACTAGGGATATGACTGTATTAAGTTGAGTTAGTTTTATTTGAGAAAGTGAGTCTTTGGCTTGAGTTTGATTGTGGTTTGTATTTACCCTATGCGGGTCAGGTCAGCTATTGGAGACCTTTGTTGTGAGCAAGGATCAGGTAAGCTCCTGCATAAAACCTGTTTGATGAAAATGATTTTTTTTATGGCAAGCCAAATGTAGAGTGCATGGTCACTCATTTCTGTAAAGGCAATTGAGAATTATTTCCATTCTCATTTCAGACAAATAAATTATTTGCAAATCAAGGGGCGGTTTTACTTAAAACCTAAAAATCATTCTAAAACCAGTTTTGCCCCAAACTTTGGAAAACCTTAATTGCCATTTTCAAGTGGAACTGTGTTTTGTTCATTTTCTCCCCAAGTGGGATATGTTACGTTGAGTACTCAACAGGGGTAGGCTAGTAGTACTAGTTTTGAAGAGCAAGAGTGAGTCTTCTGGCAGGAGGCCACCTCCAGAAGATAAGCTCAACTTAGAGAAACGTCAGTACTACTTAGTCAGGCTGGTCCGAGCTTGCAGTTTATTTTATTTCTGTCAAGTGACTGTGTTTTGCCGGAATGGACACCCGGTTGTTGTTTGGGTATAGAGAATGAGGAGTATCTTGCCCGGTAGGCCGATCACCTACCTTTTGTCAGTCTGCACAAAGTGTTAGGCATTTTGACCGGTTATGGGGCCTAACGTGTGGTAACCCATAATCCTTTCTTTCGAGTGGTTGATCTTATAAATTATGTACGGCTAGATAAGCCAAAACGCCACTCTTATTTTTGAACATCATTCATTGTTTGCCAGTATTTCTTTTGTCAGTATGCACAAAGTGTGGCATTCTGACCATTGTATGGTTATGGGGCCCAACGTGTGGTAACCCATGACCACCTTTATGAGTGGTTGATTTTATTGTGCACTTGTATGGTTTCAAAAAGAGGAAAACACCACTCTTGCTTTTGACTAATGTTTATTGCTTGCCAATATTTCTCTTATAAAGATTTCACACTTTGCATCCACGAACTGTTTTCACTGAACACCCAAAGCACACAGGGACTTACTGAGATTTCTGTCTCATCACCCTTTTTACCATTATTTCAGGCCAATCCTGCTGTGGGGATGAGTAGCTAGTGTTATCTGCCTTGGAAGAGAATGTGTCTTTTGATTTTATGTATTGCTTTGGGGAGACGAGAGTGGATAATTTTATTTATGGATTTGTTTCCTTTTGTAAATTCGTGGATTTATTCTTGGGTTGTAATAAATCTTAAGTTGAAGTATTATTTTTATTATTTTTATTCCGTTATTTTATTTGTATGACCTCGTTATAAAGACCTCGTGTCCTTTGGACGGGGTGACATCCCCGGCCCCGGCGGGCCTAGGTAGCGGGGTGTTACAATCTCTAATAAATACTCAAGCACAAAAATTTCCTGTGCTAGCAGAAACAAAAGGTGACTAGGGCTGTTTTTGTTTTTAGCAAAGAGAGAGAGAGAGAGAGAGAGAGAGAGAGAGAGAGAGAGAGAGAGAGAGAGAGAGAGAGAGAGAGAAGAAGAAGAAGAAGAAGAAGAAGAAGAAGAAGAAGAAGAAGAAGACATTTGTTTTGTGGCTCCTATTTTCATATGAATCACCCGTGGATTAGGGTTTCGAGCATATCCAATAGATGTCCCAAAATTCACTGAAAATCTGAAATTCTAAAACAATTAGAATTTTCTAATTGTAATTGGAAACATCAAGTTCCCACAATTACAACTTGGACCACTAATTATAACTAGTTATAATTTGTCTACAACAACTTCTCTATCTCGCAATTAATCCCTCTATGTTATCAAATAACATCTGGAGTATATAATCCTCTATTGTGTGTGGCCTATTAGGTTTCCCAGTCAATTGGTAGCGAACATGAATTAATCCAAACGACTTTAAGAATAATAATCCATAATTAATTAGAATTAATCCTATTAATTCTAATTAGGATTGGTATCAATTAATAAACCCATATTCCTAGATCATGAGTGATGTCTAGCAGCACATCATGACCACCCAAGAGTCAAGGAAGTCAAGTGGCTTGACATGAATTCTTCAATAGCAAACTTCAGTGCAATTAATGTTGGATTGTATGCCCTCTTAGACTAGGTTTCTGATGTAAAATCGAATATTTTGATAAAAGAATTTATTTTCAGAAATTGTTTGTGCACGATTTTCGTTTAGAACAGACCCATTGTGTTTAAATAAGCGATCCATGTGAATGGTGGTCTTTCACAGTAAGGTATGGATCACGGGTTATTTAACACATAAACATTTGTTCTTAACCTATTGATGAGACTGGGAACCTCATCATGTTTAGGTTATTATGTTATGAATTCCAAATGGAGAATGGCTTACCTTTAGCCAGTGAGTAGTCCACTCACTTCATGACATAAGCGTATTTCGAATACGTAGGACAGGACCCGTAGTAGTGGTTTCTAAAAGTACTATATGATAGAAACTTAGACTACTACTGCTACAGCGTGGACTAGTACTCAACGACTTGAGTATGAGTTGGTGGTCAGGCGAAACTGGAAGCATATACTTTGATTTGTTATAGTTGAGGTTCTATCGTAGGGCCGATATACTTGCATGTTGGGTATGTGTGACTAGTTAGTTAAGACAGACTTGTACAAGATAGTTTCTGCACTATATCGCCCCTTGTGGTTGTCCGAATAGTCTAAAATGTCTAGGGCCCTGGGAAACATGACTTGGATGTTTGCTTTAGGGTAGCTCTCTTGGAAAGTGGAAACACTCCAGGAAGTCATGGATCATTGGACTAGAAGCCTAAGGATGGTAGATGTCATTTAGAGGAGTGTTAGTACACATCTTCCTCTCTAAATGTATGGCGATGTGTAGAGGGGTATTTTAGTCATTTCATCTGTAGGTCGGAGACTTTGCTAATGCAGCATTGTCCTTGGGGTCAATATTTCCTTATGGTGATATTAGGAAATATTTAAAATGCAAAATACAGCTATTTATATAGCAGGGGATATTTTGGTCATTTTAGCAGCCAAGGCGATGTGTCTTTTTGGTCCTTGGAATAGCCCGTAAGTCCTAACTAATTTTAGGTTGAGGAATTGGTCTCAGTTCAAGAGGATTTTATTTTATTTTATTTTATTTTATTCAGGAAGTCTAATTTATTATTGGACTAGAATAAAATATATAAATAAATTAAAATAGGAGTTGAGAGAAATTAATTATCTAGTTTAATTGGTTAATTAATTATTCAGGGCCTAGGTCCAGTATGAATAATTAAGAAATTAACCTGGACTTAAACTAGGGGAAATAATTAATGTTTAATTATTTATTGGGTTATTTATATAGGCTCAAGAAATAAATAATTAAAGATTAATTATTATGGTTCATTTGGGCTCATTAATTACTTATTGGGTTGTTTATATAAGCCCAGGAAATAAATAATTAATGTTTATTATTTTGAGCCTTTTGGGTCCAAGAGAAATAATAAATATTATTTTGGCCCAATAGCTTGGACCTTAGGGTTTTTTCCAGATACGGTTAAGAGGGATTTAGGGTTAGGCCAAACTGATTCTCAAGATAACATTCGGGTGTTTTGAAATATGAAAACCCGGGGATATGTTTATCAGATAATGAGAGACCTAATTTTGGCTAACTAATAAACAACTCTCTGGAAAAAGAAAAACCCTAGTTTTCCCTAGCCATACTGGGACTCACGCCATTCACTCTGGCTCTCACGTCTCTCTCTTTCTCTGGTTTCTCCTTGGAGCTTTGCTAACCAATAGCAAGTGAACCAAGGAGAATTGAGACCGTTCCTCTTCACCATAGTGTTCACCGACTAGAGGTTAGGCAGAGGAATATTCCGAGAGCTGGAAAGCTTGGCGTTGATGCAAATAAGGCGAAGTAGAAGGCTAGCGGGTGTTCAACCGGAAGCTTCTTCAAGTGGGCAAAGCGAGGCGATTCCAGTCGTTCAATCCACTCCTACTCAACCTAGAAGGGTTAAGGAGTGCAAAGGTATGATCTTCACGCTTCCGTATGGCCTTTAAGGCTTGGTTTTATTTTTCTCTGTTTTTTTTCTGTAACCAGTGCATGCTCCCCTGTTTCATCTCCCTCAATGTGGTATCAGAGCTACTGGTTTTTGATCAATATAGGGAGCATGGTAGTTAATAAAAATGGAGAAGATGATTATACCTGTGATCCTTCGCTGTTTTGGTATAGGATAAGCTTGATGTAAGCTTCATCGTTGAAGCATAGGAGCCCTCTGTAAAATTTTTTTGGCTTTGAAGTTTAATCATGTAAACCCAATTTAAATGGGTATAGGCGATTGTGTTTTTGTTTTTGGATGTTTTTTGTAAGTAAATATGTCCAAAGAAGCCAAAGAAGGCTGGAAAAATCGAAAAGAGAAGTCACTGCAACTTCGCGCGCGGACACAAGAAAAAACGAAGAAGAAAGCACTATTCATAAGCCGCTGTCGCGCCGAGCCGAGCCGAAGCTGCCACCTAATTTCTGTGTCTGGAGCTGCTGGCTTATTCATGCCTTGGAGCCGAGACGATTTGGAGGAAAATTGAGCCGATTTCGTTACTCAATTGCAACTTCAATTTGCGCGGGTCGAGCGGCGGTATCAAGCGAGTAAGCGGGTCGGCAGCAGAGGAGAACCGGGCGCGCGGGCACTCGGGCGGGCGGGTCGCGGCTTGGCGGGTTGAGGCAACGTCTGATCTGGTGCGGCTAGTGCACCGGGGGGCGCGGTGGACGGAAGAGCAGAAGGCGCCGATCTGGTGCGGCCGGTGCAGCTGACCGCCAGCGATTTTTCTTCAATTTTTTTTCTTTTTCGTTTTGGGTCCCATACCAGGCGAAGTTAATATTTTTGCAATATTTATATTCTTGGAATATATTTGCATGAAAAATATTAGTAAGAGATTTTAGGATTAAACAAGATATGGTTTCTTGATAACTGTTGCTATAAGCAAATTCTACATTTTCCAAATTATCAATCCATTTGTTGTTGAAATCCAAAACACATGCACGAAGCTTGTCTTCCATAGTGTGAATCACTTGCTCTATTTGACAATCAGTCTGAGGATAAGAAGTTGTGCTAAACTTCAATGTTGTTCCACACATTTTTTTGCATTTTTGTCCAAAATTTTGACATGAACTGTGGATCTCAATCAGAGACGATACTTGATGGCACTTCTTGTGATCTGACAACTATTTCCATATAGATTTTATTTAACTTTTCTAGGAAATCTTGTTTATTGATGGGAATAAAATGTGCAAATTTTATCAATCAATCAACCACATCCCATATTGTATATCTTTGTCCAAAAGTCATGGGTTATCCGGCAACAAAGTGTATGGTAATCTCATCCCATTTCCACTGTGGGGTTGGCAATGGTGTGATCATAGAAGCTCAACTTTCATTCTTTGGTATGTAAGGCAACAAGCTTCAAATAAGAAAATGTCATTTGTTATTCCGATCTACTAATAATATTGTTTCAGATAATAATACATTTTTACTTCTCTAGGGTGGATATTATACTTATTCTGATGTGCTTCTAGCAAAATATCCCTTGTCAAGCCATCTTGCCTAGGTGCATAATATCGCACTTCAATAGTAACATTCCCTGGTCATCCACATAAAAGTCGCCATCGAGCCTCTTGGTAGACTTTAGTTTGATTTTCTGCAGTTCCTCATCCTTTTCTTAAGCTTCTTTCACTCTTTACACTAGTGTGGATTGTATGGATATATTACTTAACATTTTCCGCCCTTCAATGCCAAAAGTTTCCAATTCTAGAGTTTGTATTAATCGAAGTAATGTCATCATCACCTTCTGACTTAATGCATCAGCAATGACATTGGCATTCCCCGGATGATATTTAATAGGGCAAAAGAACTCTTCTAAAAATTCCATCCATGTTCATTGGCGCATATTCAGATCTTTCTAAGTGAAGATGTATTGCAAAATTTTGTGGTCTATGAAGACTTCAAAAGTAGCTCCATACAAATAGTGTCTCTATTTTTTTAATGCAAAGATAATTGCTACCAAATCTAGACCACGAGTGGGATAGTTCTCCTCTCGATTCTTCAATTTCCAGGAGATGCATGTAATTACCCTTCTATCTTATATTAATTCTCCACCAAGTCCTTCCTTCAATGCATCCGTGAATAATTCACAAGGCTTGTCCTGTACTGGTTTAGCAATTATTGGAGTAATACATAACTTTTGTTTCTAATCCTGGAAGCTTTTGTGACTTCTTCCTTCCAAACATATGGTATCTTCTTTTGAGTCAAATGTGTCAGTGGTGAAGTAATCTTGGAAAATCCTCCAATAAAGTGCCGATAATATCAATCCAAACCCAAGAAACTTCGTATTTCAATGGGGGTTTCTGGACGTTTCCAATTGGATACTATCTTTACCTTTGCAGAATCAATAGCAAGACCCTCCTTTGAGATCATATATCCCAAGAAAGCTACTTTCTCAAATCAAAATTCATGTCTACTAAACTTCACATACAATTTCGTTCCCTTTAGTTTCTCAAGGACTATCCAATGGTGTTTCACATGTTCCTGTGTATTCTTGGAATAAACTAAAATGTCATCAATGAAAACAACCACGAACTGATACAAGTATGGTTGAAATACTCAATGCATTAAATTCATCAATGTAGTTAGAGCGTTGGTTACTCAAAAGGGTAAAACGACAAACTTATAATGTCCATAGCATGTATTAAATGCCATCTTAGGTATGTCCTCCTGTCATATTTGAACATGATATTATCCCCGTCTCAAGTCCAGCTTCAAATAACAACCAACACCTTGCAAATGGATATTTATTCTTTACTATCACTTCATTTAACCTACAATAATCAGTACACATTCTCAAGGTACCATATTTCTTCTTCACAAAGAGCACTGGTGCTCCCCAAGGTGATATAGCTGGCTTAATAAATCCTTGTGCTAGCAATTCTTGTAATTGCTATTTGAACCCCTTCAATTTTGCCGATGGCATACGATATGGGGTGCTGGAAATTGGCTCAACAATTAGCACCAAATCAATCTTGAATTTAACTTCTCTTTCTGGTGGTAATTCCTTTAACTCTACTGGAAAGACATCCAGATAATTACGAACAACTGGAATATCCTTAGGTTTCACTGACTCTGATGGTTTATTCAAGAAACAAGCTAAGTATACAGTGCAGCATTTTCAAAGTAACTTTCGAGCTTTCACTCTGGATAGCATGAAATTACTAGTCTTAACCTTTTGCCCGCATAATTCTAGTAAGTCTTTACTCGGCTTACAAAATTATACACACTTTTTATGGCAATCAAGCTTAACATGATGTTAGGATAACCAATCCATTCCCAAGATAGCGTTATAATCCTTTATAGGCAAACAAATGAGATCCCCTTTCAAAATCACTCTCCCAACCTCGATCTTACACTCTATATATACTCTGTTGCTATTTAACTATTTCCCCAATAGTGTATTGGCAATCATCTTGTAGGGAACTTCTTCGCTAGGTATTCCTAGATGGTGTGTAAATGATTGTGCAACAAAAGATTGTGTGGAACCTAGGTCTATTAGTATAGTAGCTTCTTTTCCAAGAATAAAAAGTTTACCTTGTACTATCGAGGCATCCATGTTTGCTTTGTCTAGAGTTACTATTTGAGCTTTCACCTGTGGTTTAGATCCTCCAGAATGAGATGGAGATCGTTGACTATGTCCTCCTTTTGTGGGTTCTGGTTTGGGTCTAGTATTATCTCCCCAAAGATTTGCCCATCCTAATATCTTTTTAGGTCAAGGGCAATTAGCAATCTTGTGGCTTTCCTCTCCATGATTATAAAATCACATAATTAGCCTATCTGTCATCGAGTCTTTTCAAATTTTCTGTATTTTTCCCCTTGGCTACCTATTGGGCTTTCCAGGTCTTTTATGTTCTGGATTATACCCCCTTTGATTCTCTGTCTCATCTACTCCAAGTACTCACCTTCAGTTCGTGAGGCAATTTACACTGTTGTGTTGTAGGTTAGGGCGCCATACCAATTAGTAATCATTTCAGTTTTGGATGCAACCCTTTGATAAAACATCAAATTCTATCCATCTCAGTTCAAACTAAAAATGGGTAATATTTAGACAGCCGAGTGAACTTTGTTACATATACCTTTACTGTACGTCCTCCTTACTTACGAGCTAGGAATTCATCCTCTTTCCTCTGAACAAACTAGCGTGGAATGTATTCTTGTTTGAATGCTTGTACAAAATTCTCCCAGTTCCATTCTTGCACTTCTTTCATCCAAAGCTACCAATCTCTCACTGCTCCTTATAATGTAAAAATGGCAAACTACAACTTCTACTGATCAGAGTAGTTTAGAGCTACAAATATATTAGCTATTTACTCCATCCAAGATTTAGCTTCTTGTTCTTAGCCAGGCTTCCCATAAAAATACGAAGGGTGAAACTTCAGAAATCTTTCCAAGACTTGGTCTACTTCGATGTCATTGGCATGTCTTCTTTGGGTTGTTGATGTGTGTTTTTTAATGCAGAAAATATTATCAACAAAGTTCACAATCAATCAAGTGTTGATTAAAATGCTAACCACTAAAACCACACATATGGGCAAGTATACATATCATATAGTATAGAGAATTGCAAATATCAAATCCATGAGAACTTAGGCTCCCACCTTACTTTACCAAAATCTTTATTATTTAGCCAATAAAATAAGAAGAGATAAATAAAATAGTTACCTAATATAGTAGAAAACATGTCAAGTCACACAAGGAAAGTCACAAGGATAATCACGGAGTGAGAACAAGGAGAAAAGATATGTAAATAGATAGAAATCCTTGAATACACAGTAATGATTGACTATCAATTCTCTCAATTAATTATTATCTTGGCATCATAGAGAATTAAAGTAGACTCACTTTGTTTGCAATCCATGGAATCACTATCTTCTAGTTAAACTAGTGAACATATTCTATTTCACCCAATTTACCAAAAAAATGCATTTAAATCAATCCTCACACAAATCCATATATTCTAGGTGATTTAAAGTATGAAATTAGCCAATGAATCTATATTCTAGCAATCATCAACTAATCTTTGATTACTCAAGTTCTTTACTTATAACCCCTTTTAAGCAAGTTAAGAGATAACAATTATGAAATTGATTAAATGGAAACCCCAATTAACTATATTTGCAAGAAAGTCAACACGAAGAATCAATTAATCAATTTCATAATTAAAACAAGTAATCAAATACTAAGAACAGTAATCAATTGATCAAAAAACTAAAATCAATAAAAAATCATCAATCCAAAATAATAACCTCTAAAGATAATTAAAACATTAATCTCAAATTGTCAATAAATTACAAAGAAGAGCAAAATAAATCACTCATAGACAAGTAATCCTCCTTCTTCTTCCTTGAAACCTTATTGAGTAAACCTCCTTTTCTTCTCCAAGAATTCTCCTTGATCCTTCTAAATCTTGGAATTTCTCAAGGAGTTTTCTAAAGATATTACATTGAAGAATTGAAAACTACTTTGTACAATGTTATTCTCTTGCATTTATAAGAGTTCTAATTGCCAAAAATTACTTACAAGAGTCTTTTTCCGTGGTTGAAATAGTTTCGAAAAGAATCCTAGTAGAAGTTGCCAAAATCTGATCTAAAAGGATATTTGCTGTTTTAATCTTGCACACGGCTGGCGCTGGCCGTGCCTCTAAGCCGGCGCCAGCTATGCCTTTGTGCCAGCATCATTCTCCCAGTGAAGGGCTGGCACCGGTTATGCTGACCGTGCTCTATGCGACTGACGGTTTTACTTCATTTTTCATCACATTCTGCATAAAATAAAATAAAAATACATTTCTAAAGGTAAAATATCAAATAGAAAAAAATATAACTAGTTATTACATTAAAAATATCATAAAATATCCTCAAATAAATAAGAAAATACAGGTGAATTTAGGCCCTATCACATTCTCCCACAATTAAGGTATGCTTGTGATATGATCTTGAGAAGTACCAAACTTATGGATTAAACTTAAGAACAAGAACACTAACCAATTCACTCACAAGAACACTAAAATACAAGAAAATTAACACTCTTGTGATAATATGAATCTAGTCTACTTCAAAGACACATTAACACCCTAATCTAACTAGAGATTACAACACCAAAGATAGGAATTTGAAGGCACCTAGCTTAATCCTATCACATTCTAGGCATCCTAGCACATAAGAATAGAGAATGAGTGGATATTATCCCTTAAGGCTTAGAGACAAGATTCGAATATGGGACTAAATCATTTGAATTAGTCTTGATGTTTAAGGGAATCACCCAAGAGGATCACCCTTAAGTACTCTCTCTACACAAAAAAATCTGAATTCTCTTTTCAAAATGTCATGAGTTATGTTTACAAGAGCTATAGTGGCATATTTATTGATACCTTGCCCAAAACCAATTAGCACACTAATCCTAACTATTAAATGGGCTTAATACAAGCTTTGAGGCCTTATTACATGCCTTAAAATAGGTTAAAACATAATAAAAGTCATAAAAATTAAATTACAAATGTAAACGTCTAAAAATACGAAAAATAGCAAAAAATCGGGATCGCCCCGATTTAGGCCGATGCTAGTTTGAACTCACGTGCCCGGTGTTGGCTTGGTTCTATCTATAAGAGAATTATGCTAGCTTAGGGTTGGGCTGAGCCCAAAATTCTTACCTGGCACTAGGTCGGCTCTGGGCGCCTTCCTCTGTTTTGTGGCAGTTCTATCCCTGCTCATTTGACCTCTATTTCTTTTCCATGTATCCTCTTGATCTTCCAAATGAAATGTTGGTCATTTTGAGCTCTTCTTGATACTCCTTCAACCTTTAATCTTTGTTCAAAGGTTGGCATGATTGTCCATATGGATTGTTGCTTGTGTTGTGCATTTTGTGGCCCTTTCTTTACTATCCATCTCATCTCAATCTTCTTGGACTTAGGTTTGTTGAATTTGTTATCTTGAAAATCCCTTTGAAACCTCTTGAAAATATATCTCACCTAAGGAATCATGAAGTGTGATTTTGTCCTTTTTCCCCCTTCTTGAAAATGGCCTTCATGCCTAATTTGATTCTTATCATTTCCCCCTTCTTGAAGATAATTCATCCTCGAATCTATTCCTGCATTACAATTCAATCAAGACATTTTATGTGAAGGTAAAACTTTTAGCTTTGGATCCTCACCAAGTCCCTTGTTTTCTCTCTTCTCAATCCAAATTTTCATTCTCATCTTGCCTGCACTCTTATTTTTCTCCTTCTTGTTATTTTCACCTCTCCAAACCTAAGTTGGCACTTTAGTATTATCTTCATGCTCCCTCGTTTGTCCTATCTCCCCCCTTATTTTTGCTTGCATTTGGAGCTCTAAACTCTTTTTTTTTTCCTTTTGATCTTCTCTCATTTTCTCTTTTGTCTTGCTCTTGTTTTTTCCTGTCTTGCTTTTCCCTTTCTTTTTATTCTCTTTTCTTTTTATCTTCCTCCCTCAAAATATTTTGATCTTTGACAACTTCACTTGGGGATAAAGGAAGTAGAATGAACTTCTTTCCATCTTTCCTCAAAGAATAAGCATTCCATTTCCCTTCATGGACCACATCTTTATCAAACAACTAAGGTCTTCCTAACAAAATATACCCTATATGCATAGAAAATACATCACAAACCACTTCATCCTTATACTTTCCCATATCAATGGCAACCTTGGCTTGTTTGCTCACCTTTACTCTCCACAATTCTTCAACCATTGTAACTTGTAAGGTCTATGTGACACCCCACTACTTACGTACCTGATTAGGGCTGGGGATATCACCCTGTCCTTAGGACAAGGGGTCTTTATAACCAGGACTCACATAAGAAATTAAAAAAATGGTCCGAATTTGAACTTATTATAACTTAAAATAATATATATGAACAAGTCTAAAAAAAAAAAAAACAAATGCCTACTAGAGTCTCTCAAAATGAAATACATTCAAAATAAGTCTTCAAATAAAGGCAACATTAATCAATAACCTTCACGGGAGGATAGACCTATAAGCATGGCATAAAAATGTGATGAGACATAAATCTCAATAAGCCCGTATGTACTTAGGGTGTTTCAGGTAAAACAGTTAATGTATGCAAGTTGCGAAACCATTATAAAAGTAAAGTGTTGGCAAGTCTCAAATAAATTTCACAAAGTGAGGAGTGGTGTTTTCCTTTCAAATGCCATACATTGTATAAAATAAAAATAACCACTCAAAAGAAATAGCTATGGCATTACACTTTGTGCACCATGACAAAAGAATATTCAGGATGCCACACTTTGTGTATTCTGACATAAGGTAGGTGTACGGCCCCCCGGGGGAGATACTCCCTCATCCTTATACCCAAACTTACCAGTTGTCCACTCCGAAAATACACAGTCCAATTAACTATACTTGCTAGGTCGGACCGATATGATCTACAGAACTGACATCCTATCTGAGAAGCACTCACCCCTCATAAGTGGCCACCTACTAAGAGGCTTATCCTAGCCTTTAAAGACTAGTCTTAGTAATCTACCCTTTTTAAGTACTTAACATTAAGTTTGTCCCCTTTTGGGATAAGAAAAGTCATCCAATGTGGTTTCCTTGAAATAGCAATTATGGTTTAGAAAGTTCTTGTCAAAGCCAATTTTTAGCAAAAGTTTAGCATTTTGTATAAAATTGCTTGCTCAACTTGAAATCGTTTGATGGAATGGAAAAGGAAAAGAAAATTGCCCATAATTGCATCCCAAATACATTTCCACGTATACAACACGTTTTGACTTGCTGAAGTGGTGTTGATATTCAAATAACTTCATGCAAGGACTTACCTGATCTCTTGCTTTTCCTTGATACAATAGCCTTCTAAGTTGGTTCAAGGCAAACTAGCGCTGCCTGGGGTAAATATAGGGTATAAATCCTAATATCCAAACAGCACTTGCTCAAATAAACAACTCCCAACCTAATATGCTTAAGCTCAGCTAGTTACAATAGCATCCAATTATGACAACAATGCCTTAAACTTTAACACTAATTGGTAAAGTATTTCATAGAATAAGATTAATTTGATATGTCAAAATAAAATAGGCATTCTAAATAATAAATAACAAATTATAACAGTATTTATTTATTAACAAATAATAATAATTATAAATAGTATTAATAAAAAATAAAATTAGTAATAAATAATAAGTACTATTAATAATAAATAATAAATAATATTATTAATAAATAACAAATAACACTAACAATAAATAATAAATAATATTAATAATACATAATAAATAATAAATTATATCAATACCAAATAACATTCGTAATTATTTATTATTATAAATAACACATAAGTTTAGATAAAAGTTTTATAAAGAATAATTAATAATAATTTGGAAAATAAACGATATTGATATTACTTTCAATTTATTATTATTTATCTTTAATAATCTTATTAAAAAAAATATTACTATATGTTTGTCTAATAAAACAATAATATTTTACGTAATTATTAATTCTGAAAATATTAATCTTTACTGAAATTAATAAATTAAATTAAAAATGATACTAATAAATTTGATAATAATAATACTAATAATAAAAATAATAGTAGTAAAAGTAGCTTTAAAAATAATTTTTTTAATGACCATAGTGAATTTATTAGCACGAATATATATATATATATATATATATATATATATATTCATACACACATATATCCAATAAATAATATGTTGATTTGCTCAAAAATAGACTTCTAACAATATTCATCACAACAAGGGTGATACTCTACTAGCAATAATATTATCAAAGGATTTTGTGTCAAAAATAACATCATCATGGGAGCAAAATCAAACAATGGTGGTATAATGTCCATCATTCATCACAACATCCTTACTAGAGACATAAAGCCTCTAATCATAAAGTACTAATGAGCATACAATGATCCTAAAGCATAATCCAACAATAATCCATAAGCCTCAATATTCATTTCAATCTTCATGTCTCAAAATTATTCCATTCACCCACATACATATCTCCATCCCAACATTATTTGATCAACATATTAATTCCATCATAAAAAATCTTGAGTTCAAAAAGTTAAGAAGAAGGTTATGGAAGAAATACTTGTAAGATGATTGTTGGAGTTGAAGATATTGCCTTGTCCAACGAAGGTCCTTGAGTATTTGAAGAGTCCTTTTCCGTTTAAAGTTGTTCAAGAATGGCCACCAATGGATCGCCCAAGAGAGAGAGAGAGAGAGAGAGAGAGAGAGAGAGAGAGAGAGAGAGAGTGTGTGTGTGTGTGTGTGTGTGTGTGTGATTAACATGGTGATGAAATGGAGATGAAGAAGTGAAGAAGGATCGAGGTGATTTAATTTTCCTTCTTGATATTCTTCTTGTTCTTGAACAAAAAGCACGTTTGATCTGAAGAAGTGATCAATTTCGGCTGTTTTAGTGTTATGGAGTGTGCTATGGATGAGTATAGGTTGAATCTAAGTTGATTTGAGGAATTTTGGAGTGATTTAGGATGAGTAGAATGTCTAAACTTTGAAGAAGTTTAGTGTGTGTTCTTGGTGTTCTAGAGAACACAAGAGAAAATTGAGAGAAAATTATATGTGTGTGCTTAGTGAGTGATGGCCAAATGGCCTTGCTAGGGAAGGGGTTTCATTTATCCCAGGGGAAGAGAGAGAGTTGGCTAGTTTGAAATTTAAAATGAAGAAAAATTGGAGATGTTTGAGGTAGAAGATTTGTTAATGGTGTTTCTTTCTTGAAGGTTTCTAGTCCTTCATTGGTGGGTGGCTAGTCTAGCTTTGTATTGGTTGTGAAATGGAAGATTATTCCAATTTTAATGCTGGCAGAAAATGGCTGTATATGTGAGGGGAAAATTCTGGTCTATTCATCTAGCTAGGTGAGAGTTTAAGGGAGTAAAAGCTGGAATTTAATTTTCATGTTTGAAAAGTTTTGAATGGAGTAATGTTAGGAGTGGTTTGAGGTGTGTTAATGGAGCTCTAATGGCCACGGTAGATGAAGAAGATAAGATGTTCAATCTATGCCTTCAAGATGGCCGAAATGTTGAAGAGAATTGAGGAAGAAATCAGTTCTTGGCTTTGCTAAGCAAGCTGGAAAAATTCTGGGATTTAACTACAAGAATTCTTAGGAAATGGAAGGATTTGTGAGCAGTATTTTAAACCATTTTGAAATGGATTTGCAGCTAAAAGTTAGGAGTGTTTGAAGGTCCATTAATGGTGGTTTTCCAGCTGCCATGTTGGAGAAGAATGAGGGAAATTTCAAGTGTTTTTATGCATGGGTTGGTTGCTCAATCTCCATAGTTAGACACTTAGTAGCTTGCTGGAAAATTTCTGGTTTGGTGAGGTTGCAAGAGCTGCGAAATTCCAAGACATTTTGAGCTTCATATTTACACAAAATGTTTGGTTGCTAGCAAGAATTAAATAGGCAAATGTTGCTGCATTCTTTAAAAATCCAGCCAAGGATAATTGCTTGAAAAATTTCCAAATTTGAACCAAAACAAGAAAGAACAAGAAAAAAAATGTAGTTCTTTGAAGAAAATCTATGGTGATTGAATTGAAAGCCACCTACCAATTTTCCTTCCTAGATTTTGGTCATGTCCTATCCCAAGAGCTGGAATTTTTCTTTAAATTCAAGTCCAAGATTATTTCAAGATATTTTATAAAGAAATAGGAGTATTTTGAAGTTAAATAGGTTAGGACATGGTTTGCTAACATGATGGAGACCAAAACTCTCCAAGATTTTTTTTTAGGACAAGATCACATGGTTAGGACATTACCATTGTGACTTCCCCAAGACAACATTCCTAGCTTCATGGAATCTAAGAAGAAAATTCAAACATTAGTTAGGATAATTAAAAATAAAATTTAGGTGACGGGATTTGAACTTGAGACCTTAGAGATTAACCACGAAGCTTTAACCACTTAACCACATTAACTCTTGCTCTTCTTTTCCCAACCAAATTCTCTTCCATTCTATGCCTCAAGCCTTCTTCCTATTTTGTCCTCAAGCAAAATTTCTTTTTTACCGTAGTACTCATCAAGCATAAATAAACCCTATAATCCTTATATCACAATTCTAAGGCACACGAATTCATCAAATAAATATATTTTTATGCAATATAATATGATGTGCACTCCATCCCTCTAACTCTTGGGTAGGTTTAGCTGGGGTATTACATCCTCCCCTCTTTAGAAGAATTTCGTATCGAAATTCAGCGCATACCTTTATCTCAAGTCGGGGTATTTCCACTTTACCTATTCTTCCGTCTCCCACGTGGCATCTTAGGTGCCATGATGCTCCTTCTGCACCTTCACCATTGGTATCTGTTTATTCCAGAGATTTTGATATTTTAGTCTAAAATTTTAACTGGTTTCTCCACGTAACTCAAGTCGAGTTAAAATACCCGTGGTTCTTCGTTCAAAACATGTCCTGGGTCGACATTGTGCTTCTTTAGTTGCGACACATAGAATACATCATGTTTTCCGGTCAAACCATCTGACAAATCTAGCCGATATGCAATAGGCCCAATTCTTTCCTTGATTGGAAACGGTCCCAAATATCTCAGATTTAGCTTTTCACCTTTTGGATGCTTCATGATTCCCCTACTCAGAGTCAATCTAAAAAACACACTCTCTCCTACCTGAAATTCTAACTCCTTTTGTCTATTGTCCGCATAACTTTTTTGTTAGCTTTGAGCCGCTTTCAACCTTTCTCTGATCAGCTTCACCTTATCTGACAATTCCTGAATGCGGACTTCTCTAAACTTGCTTATGTGACCATCTTCCAACCAACTCCTTTACAAAAGCACTTGACGCTTACGTCTATACAACATTTCATACGAAGCTATACTTGTAAAACCCCATCTAAACCTACCCTAGAGTAAGAGGGATGGGGTGCATATTATATCATCTTGCATAAAATATATTCCTTGAATAATTTTGTGTGCCTTAAAATTGTAGTATATGGGTTATATGGTTTATTTATGTTTCTTGAGTAGAAATGGTAAAAAGGTAATTTTGCTTGAGGTCAAAATAGGAAGATGGCTTGAGGCTTAAATAAGAATAGAATTTGGTTAGGAAAATAAGAACAAGAGTTAGTGTGGTTAAGTGGTTAGAGTTTTGTGATTTAATCTCTAAGGTCGAGTTCAAATCCCATCACCTAAGTTTTATTCATAATTATCTTAACTAATGTTTGAATTTTCTTTTTCTTAGGAATGTTGTCTCAGGGAAGACACATTGGTAATATCCTAACCTTGTGATCTTGTCTTAAAAGGAATTTTAGAAGAATTTTTGTCTTAATTATTTTTGCAAGCCTTGTCCTAACCTATTTAAATTTCAACCACTCATATATCTTTAATTCCTCTCAATATCAATAAAAGTCTTAGATAATACCTTGCTTGAAGTTTCAAAAATTCCAGCTTTTGGAGATAGGAGGATAACCGAAATTGAGGAAGGAAAATAGGAAGAGGTTTTCGAATAAAATACTATAGCTATTCTTCTAAGAACTTTATTTTCTTCTTGTTCTTGTTTTGGTTAAAATCGGAAAAATTTTCTAGAAATTCTTCATGGCTGGTTTTCGAAAATTTCAGCAACCATTACCTACACAATTCTTGCTAGCAACCAACCATTTCATGTGAAGATGAAAGCTGAAATCCTTGGAAATTCGCAGCTTGCACAAGCCATACTAAACCAGAAATTTTTTCAGCAAACAACCAAGACTTATACATGAATATTGAGCCACCCATTTAAGCATGAGAACACCTGAAACTTTCCTCTTTCTTCCCCAAGTTGGTGGCTGGAAAACCACCATTAATGGACCTTCAAATACCCTAAGAGTTCCGATGCAAATTCAGTCAAAAGGGATTCAAAAAATCTGCTAAAAAACCTTCCAAATCTCAAGAACTTTTGTAGCTAAAATTCCATAAATTTTTCCAACTTGCTATCCAATTTGAGGACCAACTTCTTCACCAATCATCTTCATATTTTCGCTAATGTTGCAGCCATAGACAAAGCATCTAGGCTTCTTCATCTACCATGGCCATTACGACTCCATTAACACACCACAAAACACTCCTATTTTCACTCTATTCAAAACTTTTCAAACTTCAAAATTAAAATCCAGATTTTCCTCCATTAAACACTCATCTAGCTAAAGGATTAAACCCGAATTTTCTTTGTTACCATACAGCCATTTTTGACCAGCTACAAAGCTGAAACAATCTTCATTCCATGATCAAAACATAGCTAGTTCAACCATCCACCATTAAAGAACAAGAAACCTTCAAGAAGAAAACACCATTACCCAATCCTCTACCTCAAACATCTCCACATTTTCCTCAATTTGAAATTCAAAATAGCTGGAACTCTATCTCTCTTTCTTGGATAACTGAAACTCCTCTCTTGGCTAAGCCATTCAACCATCATTCACAAGGGACACACGAAACACTCTTTCTCAATTTTCTTTTAAAAACACCAAGAACACATACTAAAGTTCTTCAACCTAAAATCACCCTTATTCATCACAAATTACTCCAACAACCCTCAAACCAACTAGGATTCGGTCCTTACTCACTCCTAGGACATTCCATAACACCAAAAACACCAAAGTTGATCTTCCATTCAGATCAAACACACTTTTCGGTCAAGAACAAGAAGAACATTAAGAAGGTAAATTTAAACATCCAATGACCTTCATTGAATAAGGTGATATCTTCAACTAACGATCATCAAAACAAGTATTTCTTTCATGACCTTCTCTTTAAATTTTGAACTCAAAGCTTTTAGATGATGGAAGTGATGGGTTGATTGAATAATGTGGGGGTGGAGATATGTATGTGGGCGAAGGGAATAGATTTAAGACATGAAGATTGGATTGAATGTTGTGACTTATGAAGTATGGATTATGCTTTAAAATCTTTGCATGTTCAATATGATTAAGGGCTTTATGGATATTTTAATGTTTGATAGACATTAAACCACCATTGTTGAATATGCCTTCATGATGTTATTTTTCAATAAATCCCCAGATAATATTATGTCTAGTAGAATAACACCCTTATTATGATGTATGTTAATACAAGTTTATTTTTGGATAAATCAACATGTTATTTGTTGGATCCATGTGTGTATGAATATGTGTATAGATTTTCTCTAGTAATTCACTATGGTCATTGAAAATCGTTGTAAGGGCTACATTTATTATTATTAGTATTGTTATTACAATCAATGATATTATTAATATAAATAATATTATTATTTAATTTAATTTTCTGGTTTCGGTAAGCATTAAATATTTTCAAAATTAATAGTTACTTAAAACAGTATTATTTTATTAGATAAATAATAAGTATTATTTTCATTAAGCCCTAATAAATAAAAATAATAGGAATTAATTAATATAATATTAATACCTTTTAAAATTAAATTATTTATAATAATAAATATTATTGGCAAATATTATCAAAATAATTTTGTGTTTACTATATATTATTAGAAACTATTTGTTATTTAATATTTATTATTAATATTACATATTATTTATTATTTGTTAATATACAGTTAATATTATAATTTATTACTTATAACACCTACTTATTTTAACTTATCAAATTAATCTTATTCTATAAAGTACTATATTAACTAGTGTTAAAGTTTAAGACATTGTTGTCATAACTAGATGCTATTGGAACTAGTTGAGCCTAAGAGTTATTTACTTAAGCAATAGTTTTCTGGTTATTAGGGACTTATGCCCTATATTTACCCGAGGTGGGATTATGTTGCCTTGAATTATCTTGGAAGGCTGTTATACCTAGGAAAGGCAAAAGATCTGGCAAGTCCTTGCATAAAACTATTTGAAGATCAAAGTCACCTTGGCAAGTCAAACATGATGTATATGTGGAAATGTACTATGGGTGCAATTATAGACCAATTTTCCTTTTATTTTCCAGTCAATCAAAAAATTTTAAGTTGAACAAGCAATTTTACACAAAATGCTAAACTTTTTCTAAAACAAACTTTAACAAGAATTTTGTTAACAATAATTGCTATTTCAAAGAAAACACATTGGATGATCCTTCTTTTCCCGAAATGGACAATATAACGTTGAGCACTCAATAAGGGTAGGCTACTAGGACTAGACTTTGAAGGGTTAGGGTAAGTCTCTCAATAGGTGGTCACCTCTGAGGGGTGATTCCTTCACGGATAGGATGCTAGTCCTGTAGATCATGCCGGTCCCAGCTAACAAGTGCAATCAAGTGGACTGTGTATTTTTGGAATGGACAACCGGTAAATTTGGGTATACAGATGGAGGAGTATCTCACCCGGTAGGCTGTACACATACCTTGTGTCAGTATGCACAAAGTGTGGTATCCTGAACGTTCTTTTGTCTTGGTGCACAAAGTGTGGTACTATGGCTACTTCTTTTGAGTGGTTACTTTTATTGTATACATGTATGACTTTGGAAAGGAAAACATCACTCTTCACTTGTGAAATTTATTTGAGACTTGTCAGCACTTACTTTTATGAAAATGTCTCAATTTGCATACTCGAACTATTTTACTTGAAGCACCCAAAGCACATACGGGCTTTTTGCGATTTATGTCTCACCACCTTTGTTATGCCATGCTTTTAGGTTGATCCTGTTGTGAAGGTTATTGATTAGAGATTGCCTTTGTTATGAAGACTTATTTCCTTTTCTATGTATTTCGTTTTGAGAGACTCTAGTAGAAATTTATTTATTTTGGGAATTATTCTTGTATTGTTTGAGTTGTAATAAGTTTAAATTTGAATAATTTCTTTCATTTATTTTGTGTGTCGTAATTAGAAAGACCCCTTGTCCTATGGATAGGGCGACATCCTTAGCCCTAATAGGGTACGTAGGTAGTGGGGCGTTACAATACCAATCGAAGATTGGTAGCTATTATTGGAAGCCATTTCTGCATACAATACACAATCAATCCACTTATCCCCAAAATCCAATATGCAAGCTCTTAGCAAATCTTCCAATATTTGAATAACCTTCTCTGACTGACCATTGATTTGCGGGTGCACCGCCGTTCTCAACTTTAAATTAAACCCTATGGACTCTTAAAACTTGGCCTAAAATCGAGACATAAACCTCAGGTCTCGGTCAAACACTATACTCGAAGGTATTCCATGCAATCTGACTATCTCCCACACATATATTTGAGCTAACTTTTCCATTGAGTCTCTTACGTTTACCGAAATAAAATACGCCGATTTAGTCAATCTGTCAACCATTACCCATAAGGTATCCTTTTGAGTCTTTGCCATGGTAGTCCAATAACGAAGTCCATGGTTACCTCTTCCCATTTCCATTCTGGTATTGGTAAAGGTTGCAACAATCCTGTCGACTACTTGTGCTCCGCTTTAACTTTCTGACAGGCCAGGCACGTGGAGACATACTTTGGGCCTTTGCATGGAAAATGGAGCACAAGTTTGGGCCTTTGCTATGGGAGAACTGGAACTTACTTTTGATTGTAATAGAATAATTATTTTGAATGATATTTTATTTGTTCTTTATTTTAGATAGAATTTGGTTTCAGTTGCAAAACTAATAAATCAAGGATATTCTGTTTCTTTTCATTCTGGTATTACTATAAGTAAAAATGGAGAAGTTATATGTACTGGGCACATGTATGAAAATCTATTCTTTATTAATCCTATTAATAATCAATTGGATAACGCTCAATCAGAACATTTCAATAGAAAGTGAAAGACTAATGTCATTGACCCATATCTTTGGCATCTAAGGTTGGGCCACATTAACTTAACCAAGATTCAGAGGTTAATTCATGATGGGCCTTGGGGCTCATTGAGATTGGAAAGTTGACTTTAGTGTGAATCCCGTCTTATGCGAAAAATAACCATAAGGTCTTTTTACCCAAAAGGTGGATAGAGCCAAGGAAGCATTGAGTCTTATTCATACAGATGTGTGTTGTCCTTTGTCTACGTAGCAAAAGGGGGGTTTAAGTACTTCATCACTTTTATAGATGATTGTACAAGGTATAGTTACGTTTGTCTGATGAGATGCAAGTCTGACTCTTTTGATAAATTTAAAGAGTTTAAGGTTGAAGTGGAGCGTTGAACAGATAAGCTAATCAAGTCCTTACAATTGGATTATGGTAGAGAATACCTCCTTGGTGAATTTAAGAACTACATGGTACATCATGGGATAGTATCCTAACTCTGTGCTGGGGACATCCCTGTAGAATGGAGTAGCTGAGAGAAGGAATAGGACATTGATGAAAATGGTTCAAAGTATGATGTCTCATGCTACTCTTCCAGTATCTTTTTGGGGATATACCCTTGAAATAACAACATATATTATGAACTCCGTGCCTTCCAAGTCTGTACCTAGGACTCCCTATGAGATGTGGACTGGGCGTAAGCCAAGTCAAAATCATCTCAAGATATGGAGTTATCCATCTTATGTGCTGATCAAGGGAGATAAGTTAGAACTAATATCAGATTTATGTTATTTCGTAGGGTATCCAAATGGTACAAAAGGTGGTTACTTTTATCATCCCAAAGAGTAGAAAGTATTAGTGAATACTAATGCTAGATACTTGGAGGATGAACAAACTACATCTACTAAAGGTTCAACAAAGTTGAAACTCGAAAAGAAGTTATCTTTTAAACCAAATTCTCCTAACTCGATTATAAAACAAGAAGAGGCATAGCTTCAGGAGCCTATACAATTAGAGCCGTGTCACAATGGGAGGATATCTATGGTTTTAGAAAGATGGATGGAGAGGCTTTTAACCTCCGACCATCAAAAATAAGATCCCACTAGATACGAGGAGGCTATTGCTGATACCGATATAGACCTATGGTATGAAGGAATGAAAGCCGAGATTGAGTCTATGTACTTCAATCAGGTTTAGGATCTAGTAGCTTCACCTAAAGGGATAAAATCTATTGGGTGTAAGTGGGTTGACAAGAGGAAGAGGTGAGTGGATAAGAAGGTGGAAACCTTCAAAGCTAGCCATGTGGTGAAAGGATATACTTGAAAGAAGGGATCGACTATGAGGAAATCTTTTCCCTGGTAGCTATACTTAAGTCCATCCATATCCTTCTTACCATCACATGTCATTATGACTATGAGATATGGCAAATGGATGTCAAGACGGTATTTTTAAATAGTCATCTTAGTGAAGACATCTATATTGGGTATCTCAGGCTCGTATCCTATACGGCGTAGCGGAAAATAAAACGAGATACCCTCTTAGGACTCGTCTATGTGTGAAAAACAAGACATAATAATATTAAAGGTAACAAATTTTACCTTTGGGTGATCGTCTGAAGAACAAAATTGATCTTCTTCAAGTTGAGGCGCGATCCTACAATCCTCTTATGCAAACTCCACGAGAGTTGGATGTCTAACCACTATAATCACAGTGTGTGATTATCTCTGTGAAACCCCAGTCAAGACCAACCTTAGAGTAAGGGGGTTGGGATGCATATCATGCTTTATTTCATGATTAAATATGCTTTCATATGATATCTATGTGCTTTGAATTTGATATTTATTATCTTGAAGTCTTGTTGGTGAGTGATGTGTGAAAGGGGCAAAATGGTAATTTTTGGCCGAGGTGAAAATAAGGAGATAGCCTGTGGATTGAATAGGAAATAATTTTTCTAGTAGAAATAGCAACAAGAGTTGTTGTGGTGTAGTGGTTAGAGCTTTGGAATGAATTCTTGAGGTCTTGGGTTCAAAGTCCATCATAGAAGCTTTAGCTTGAGTAAATTTTATTTTGCTTGGGAAAGAATGGTTTCGGCCTTAAGGGCCTAGATTAATGTGGTGATGATGTTCTAGGAGAGACATGTTAGAAGTAACCTCATTCCACTCCTTTTACTCTTCTCGAAATTCTTATAGGAAAAATCATTCTTCCATGATCTTTAGTTTTCCTTAGTTTCAACTTATTGGTTTGATCAAGATGATCTAGCCTTTTCTTTCCAGAAAATTCAGTAAAGTACTGAGGTCTTTTAGGATCGAAATGCCTTGGTAAAAGACTCCTTATGGTCTGAAAAATATGGAAGAGTTGTGAGGAATTTCAAGAGGAAAATCCCTCTAGTGAGCTTGCTGAAATTTTCCTCTAGCTTAGTTCATCTTTCTTCATAGAATGAGCTGGAATTTTCCAGCTTGTTGTACCTTCAAAGGGTCGAAATTTTTAGCTAACATTCCCTCCCAAATGCTACCAGAAAAATGGTCTTTAGGATCTGTTTGAAACCTTAAAGTTTTGGCCCAATTTCGGACTGCACAAGCTGGAGAAAAGCAGGAAAAAATTCCCGTACGAAAATCAGCTTTGAGAGCTCCAAACCAAGCTGTTTTCTCCCAGATTTTGTGCAGCACCTTAGCCATGTTTTTCCTCCATAAAGAAGGCTGGAAACCAGCCTTGAATACCCCTAAAATCCCCTTCAAAACTTGCTGCAAAATGGCTTTGAACAGCAGACGAAAATCTGCCAGAAAAATCACTGTGCAGCGAAATTTCTGTGCAGATTTTTGTCCAGCTTGTTTCCTATCTCTCTTCCAGCCAAAACACCAACCTTAATCTGTCAAAACCTTCCTTAAACCTCCATCAACAAAGCTCCATTGATCCCCTTGAACTTCTGCACAAAATTCCATTAATGGCTGTCCAAAAATCTCTCAAACAAATCCCTGCAATTTAGATTGATTGGTTACCAAAATTTCAGCCATCATATTTAGTAACCTTCCATAATATTTTGCTTAATGGACCATACTTCTTCTTCATCATTGTACACCTTACTTTCGGCCACCATAAGCCTCCATAAGTCAGCTTTAATTCCACAGAAATTCTGCTCAAACAGTTGACCATGGCAGATTTCCAAAAGCTATCCAACAATCAAGATATTCTTGGAATATTTAGTTTCCAAATTCACTTCCTAAAAATATTCTTCAAAGATTGTAACAACTAACCTTTCCTTTTCCCTTCCAAATCAGAGAATCAACCTCCTAAACCCTACAGAAATTCGTCCACCCCTATCTCTCATAAAAATGCAGCAGCTGCACATTACCATCTCTCGATTTTCTTCAACCTTCAAGAACACACACTACACCAAGAACACCTACTACTTCCTTTCACCTAATACCTCTCCAAATCACTTCAAACTACCTCTAAAAATTCCAGATTTCATATATTCATTGCTGTGAGTCCATCCGTACCATTTTTAACATCAAACTCCAAAATCCAACTCACACTTTTGGATCAAAAACCAGAAATTTCTATTAAGGTCAAGAATACCTTCAAGGTAAATTTATTCTAACAACTTCATCTTCTCTAATCTTGATCTCTAATGAAAACCTATATGAATAATCACACTAATGACTTCTTCTTCTTCTTGTTCTTGTTCTTCTTCTTTTTCTTCTTCTTCTTCTTCTTCTTCTTCTTCTTCTTCTCTCTCTCTCTCTCTCTCTCTCACGGACCGAAATTCCTTCTCTTGGCCAAATGGACTCTTCTTCCATGACCATGCTTTCGCCACCTTTCTTGAACAAGATTAGCCATCTAGGAGTTGAGATCTTCTCTAAACTCCTTCAAGGCATTCATCAACCAAGTAAGTGCCTTCAACCTTTCTTTTAAACTCTAGATTCATGTCTCTAGGATGATGATTATAGTAGGTGGATGGCGATAGGATTTAAGTATATATGTATATTGTTGAGATTGAAGCATGAATGTATGTATGAATATGAAGGAGATGGATTTATGCATGGATGGATTATCTTGGTCGATTGTATGATGATTTGAGATTTAATGCATGTCTCCATGTCATAGGTAGTATTTGTGATGAAGTATGCTAGAGATTATGTCACCTTTGGTGAATAGGATTTATATTTATGTTGGACTATTGAAGCCATGATCATTTTTAAGCTAGTAAGGGTTAGATCATATTTTGATAAATTGAGATCTATGCTTGTATGCATGATTTGGATGATTTGATGAATTGAAGGGTTGTATATGTTCATGTTTGTGGTTAGCCATAGAAATATATTCATGATCTAGTTGTCCCTAAGCTAATCTTTATTTCATTAATAAAATATTTAATAATATGATTTTTCTAGTAAAATTTTGAAAACCATGGGAAAATGTGGATTTGGTCTTTTATATAAAATAGTGATATTCTAGTCAAATAAATAATAGTTTTTGCTAGAAAAATATATATATATATATTATTTAAAATGATAAAATCAATTAAAGCCTTTTATGGAAATAATTATAAATAATAAAATATTTATTACTAAAAATTTAATTATTATCTTTTAATCAAAACCCATTAAGGATTTGCTTAATATTTTTCAAGCAAGACTCATTAAATTTATTTTCAACAAATTTTAGCTATCATTTATTTCCTAGCAACTAAATTATTAATAAATCATTATTTTACCTAATACCACCTTAGACCCTTTTTCAAATAAACCATAATTTATTTTTAGCAAGATTTAAACCTTCAACTTTTTGTACCTATTTCCCAAACTCTAGTTATTTTAATATCAAACTAGAATTATTTTATAAACCCTTTTATTTATTATTGAGCCTTAAAGCTTGGGACACTAGGGATATGACTGTAGTAAGTTGAGTTAGTTTTATTTGAGAAAGTGAGTCTTTGGCTTGAGTTTGAGTGTGGTTTGTATTTACCCTATGCGGGTCAGGTCAGCTATTGGAGACCTTTGTTGTGAGCAAGGATCAGGTAAGCTCCTGCATAAAACCTGTTTGATGAAAAATGATTTTTTTTATGGCAAGCTAAATGTAGAGTGCATGGTCACTCATTTCTGTAAAGGCAATTGAGGATTATTTCCATTCTCATTTCAGATAAATAAATTATTTGCAAATCAAGGGGCGGTTTTACTCAAAACCTAAAACTCTTTCTAAAACCAGTTTTGCCCCAAACTTAATTGCCATTTTCAAGTGGAACTGTGTTTTGTTCATTTTCTCCCCTAGTGGGATATGTTACGTTGAGTACTCAACAGGGGTAGGCTAGTAGTACTAGTTTTGAAGAGCAAGAGTGAGTCTTCTGGCAGGAGGCCATCTCCAGAAGATAAGCTCAACTTAGAGAAACGTCAATACTACTTAGTCAGGCCGGTCCGAGCTAGGAGTTTGTTTTATTTCAGTCAAGTGACTGTGTTTTGCTGGAATGGACACCCTGTTGTTGTTTGGGTATAGAGAAGGAGGAGTATCTTGCCTGGTAGGCCGATCACCTACATTTTGTCAGTCTGCAGAAAGTGTTAGGCATTCTGACTGGTTATGGGGCCTAACGTGTGGTAACCCATAATCCTTTCTTTCGAGTGGTTGATCATATAAATTATGTACGGCTAGATAAGCCAAAACGCCACTCTTATTTTTGAACATCATTCATTGTTTGCCAGTATTTCTTTTGTCAGTCTGCACAAAGTGTGGCATTCTGACCATTGTATGGTTATGGGGTCCAACGTGTGGTAACCCATGACCACCTTTATGAGTGGTTGATTTTATTGTGCACTTGTATGGTTTCAAAAAGAGGAAAACACCACTCTTGCTTTTGACTAATATTTATTGCTTGCCAATATTTCTCTTATAAAGATTTCACACTTTGCATCCACGAACTGTTTTCACTGAACACCCAAAGCACACACGGACTTACTGAGATTTCTGTCCATCACCCTTTTTACCATGATTTCAGGCCGATCCTGCTGTGGGGATGAGTAGATAGTGTTATCTGCCTTGGAAGAGAATGTGTCTTTTGATTTTATGTATTACTTTGGGGAGACGAGAGTGGATAATTTTATTTATGGATTTGTTTCCTTTTGGAAATTCGTGGATTTATTCTTGGGTTGTAATAAATCTTAAGTTGAAGTATTATTTTTATTATTTTTATTCCGCTATTTTATTTGTGTGACCTCGTTATAAAGACCCTTTGTCCTTTGGACGGGGCGACATCCCCGGCCCCGGCGGGCCTAGGTAGTGGGATGTTACAATCTCTAATAAATACTCAAGCACAAAAATTTCCTGTGCTAGCAGAAAAAGATGGCGACTAGGGCTGTTTTTGTTTTTAGCAAAGCGAGAGAGAGAGAGAGAGAGAGAGAGAGAGAGAGAGAGAGAGAGAGAGAGAGAGAGAGAGAGAAGAAGAAGAAGAAGAAGAAGAAGAAGAAGAAGAAGAAGAAGAAGAAGAAGACATTTGTTTTGTGGCTCCTATTTTCATGTGAATCACCCGTGGATTAGGGTTTCGAGCATATCCAATAGATGTCCCAAAATTCACTGAAAATCTGAAATTCTAAAATAATTAGAATTTCCTAATTGTAATTGGAAACATCAAGTTCCCACAATTACAACTTGGACCACTAATTATAACTAGTTATAATTTGTCTACAACAACTTATCTATCTCGCAATTAATCCCTCTATGTTATCAAATAACATCTGGAGTATATAATCCTCTATTGTGTGTGGCTTATTAGGTTTCCCAGTTAATTGGTAGCGAACATGAATTAATCCAAACGTCTTTAAGATTAATAATCCATAATTAATTAGAATTAATCCTAATAATTCTAATTAGGATTGGTTTATTAACGATCAATTAATAAACCCATATTCCTAGATCATGAGTGATGTCTAGCGGCACATCATGACCACCCAAGAGTCAAGGAAGTCAAGTGGCTTGACATGAATCCTTCAATAACAAACTTCAGTGCAATTAATGTTGGATTGTATGCCCTCTTAGACTAGGTTTCTGATGTAAAATTGAATATTTTTATAAATGAATTTATTTTCAGAAATTGTTTGTGAATTTACTATTTGTTTGTGCACGATTTTCGTTTGGAACAGACCCATTGTGTTTAAATAAATGATCCATGTGAATGGTGGTCTTTCACAGTAAGGTATGGATCACGGGTTATTTAACACATAAATATTTGTTCTTAACCTATTGATGAGACTGGGAACCTCATCATGTTTAGGTTATTATGTTATGAATTCCAAATGGAGAATAGCTTACCTTTAGCCAGTGAGTAGTCCACTCACTTCATGACATAAGCGTATTTCGAATACGTAGGACAGGACCTGTAGTAGTGGTTTCTAAAAGTACTATATGATAGAAACTTAGACTACTACTGCTACAGCGTGGACTAGTACTCTACGACTTGAGTATGAGTTGGTGGTCTGGCGAAGTTGGAAGCATATACTTTGATTTGTTATAGTTGAGGTTCTATTGTAGGGCCAATATACTTGCATGTTGGGTATGTGTGACTAGTTAGTTAAGACAGACTTGTACAAGATAGTTTCTGCACTATATCGCCCCTTGTGGTTGTCCGAATAGTCTAAAATGTCCAGGGCCCTGGGAAACATGACTTGGATATTTGCTTTAGGGTAGCTCCCTTGGAAAGCGGAAACACTCCAGGAAGTCATGGATCATTGGATTAGAAGCCTAAGGATGGTAGATGCCATTTAGAGGAGTGTTAGTACACTTCTTCCTCTCTAAATGTACGGCGATGTGTAGATGGGTATTTCAGTCATTTCACCTGTAGGTCGGAGACTTTGCTAATGCAGCATTGTCCTTGGGGTCAATATTTCCTTATGGTGATATTAGGAAATATTTAAAATGTAAAATACAGCTATTTATATAGCATGGGGTATTTTGGTCATTTTAGCAGCCAAGGTGATGTGTCTTTTTGGTCCTTGGAATAGCCCGTAAGTCCTAACTAATTTTAGGTTGAGGAATTGGTCTCAGTTCAAGAGGATTTTATTTTATTTTATTTTATTCCGGAATTCTAAATTATTATTGGACTGGAATAAAATATATAAATAAATTAAAATAGGAGTTGAGAGAAATTAATTATCTAGTTTAATTGGTTAATTAATTATTCAGGGCCTAGGTCCAGTATGGATAATTAAGAAATTAACCTGGGCTTAAACTAGGGGAAATAATTAATGTTTAATAATTTATTGGGTTATTTATATAGGCCCAAGAAATAAATAATTAAAGATTAATTATTATGGTTCATTTGGGCTCATTAATTACTTATTGGGTTGTTTATATAAGCCCAGGAAATAAATAATTAATGTTTATTATTTTGGGCCTTTTGGGTCCAAGAGAAATAATAAATATTATTTTGGCCCAATAACTTGGACCTTAGGGTTTTTTCCAGATACGGTTAAGAGGGGTTTAGGGTTAGGCCAAACTGATTCTCAGGATAACATCCGGGTGTTTTGAAATATGAAATCTCGGGGATATGTTTATCAGATAATGAGAGACCTAATTTTGGCTAACTAATAAACAACTCTCTGGAAAAAGAAAAACCCTAGTTTTCCCTAGCCATACTAAGACTCACGCCATTCACTCTGGCTCTCACGTCTCTCTCTTTCTCTGGTTTCTCCTTGGAGCTTTGCTAACCAATAGCAAGTGAACCAAGGAGAATTGAGACCGTTCCTCTTCACCATAGTGTTCACCGACTAGAGGTTAGACAAAGGAATATTTCGAGAGCTGGAAAGCTTGGCGTTGATGCAAACAAAGCGAAGTAGAAGGCTAGCGGATGTTCAACCGGAAGCTTCTTCAAGTGGGCAAAGCGAGGCGATTCCAGTCGTTCAATCCGCTCCTACTCAACCTAGAAGGGTTAAGGAGCGCAAAGGTATGATCTTCACGCTTTCGTATGGCCTTTAAGGCTTGGTTTTATTTTTCTCTATTTTTTTTCCGTAACTAGTGCATGCTCCCCTGTTTCATCTCCCTCAATGTGGTATCAGAGCCACTGGTTTTTGATCAATATAGGGAGCATGGTAGTTAATAAAAATGGAGAAGATGATTATACCTGTGATCCTTCGCTGTTTTGGTATAGGATAGGCTTGATGTAAGCTTCACCGTTGAAGCATAGGAGCCCTCTGTAAAAATTTTTGGCTTTGAAGTTTAATCGTGTAAACCCAATTTAAATGGGTATAGGCGATTGTGTTTTTGTTTTGGATGTTTTTTGTAAGTAAATATGTCCAAAGAAGGCTGGAAAAATCGAAAAGAGAAGTCACTGCAACTTCGCGCGCGGACAGAAGAAAAAACGAAGAAGAAAGCACTGTTTATAAGCCGCCGACGCGCCGAGCCAAGCCTAAGCCGCCACCTAATTTCTGTGTCTGGAGCTGCTGGCTTATTCATGCCTTGGAGCCGAGCCGATTTGGTGGAAAATTGAGCCGATTTCGTTGCTCAATTGCAACTTCAATTTGCGCGGGTCGAGCGGTGGTATCGAGCGAGTACGCGAGTCGGCAGTAGAGGAGAACCGGGCGCGAGCACTCGGGCGGGCGGGTCGCGGCTTGGCGGGTTGAGGCAGCATCTGATCTGTTGCGGCTGGTGCACCGGGGCGCGGTGGACCGAAGAGCAGAAGGTGCCGATCTGGTGCGGCCGGGGCAGCGGACCGCCAGCGATTTTTCTGCAATTTTTTTCCTTTTTCGTTTTGGGTCCCATACCAGGCGAAGTTAATATTTTTGCAATATTTATATTCTTTGAATATATTTGCATGAAAATTATTAGTAAGAGATTTTAGGATTAAACAAGATCATTAATTAATTAATGTGTTTAATTCTATCATTTGGGCACTTAGGTTTAAAAAATAGAAAAGCATGAAAACGTTTATTGTTTTCTAGCATGCTATTTTCTTTTATGTACCTATGTGCGCTTTTTCTCAAAGACCAAAGTCTTTGGGAACTTTTTGTTTTGACAAGAAAAATATTTTTCTTCAAAAATTAAATGGTTGTTTTCTCAAATGATTTAATCCTTGACATAGAAAATATATTGGATTTAGATATTTTTGTAAATTAAAATGGAGAGCCATTTTGTTTTGTTTTGGACTAGAAAAATGATTTTGTCAAATAAACTTGAGACCAAAGTCTCTAGAAAGTTTTAATTGGAAAATTTTTGAAATCATTAAGTTTTAACTTAAATAAAATTAGTCCATGCAGAAAATCTCTCAAAGGATATAAGCCTTGACATAGAGATTTTATTGGACTTAGATATTTTATTTTTGAGTTAAGGAAAAACTTAATGAAAATTTCAAAACGATATTTTCCAGAAGAAAACCTTTATTTTAAAAGACTAAGTGGGAGAGGGGTTCCAACGGCCCCACGGCTTCCATCACGGTCCTCATTAGAGATCGTGGATCCCCTCGTGTCACCCTGGGAGTGAACCCGTATAGGATGGGGATACCACAAGGATCTAGATCTAATGGAAGGATGTAATTAATAACCCGGGGCACGTATTATGATCGGCCAGCCCACGTTGGAGGTTATAGTGCGAGGTATGTCCATAGGAAATGAGAGGAAACGACCATCCCACGATGGAGTTATTCTCTAGACCATTACCTAGAAGGGAAATTAATTTGTTGTGGTTAATACATTTAGCTTAGGAAACTGTTAATCTTCCCAAGAAGCTATATCAGTTTTCCTAAGAGCCAAATTATTTTCAGTGCACAAATTTTATTTTATTTTCACAAACTAAATTCTTTCTTTTATTTTCGATTTTCAGAAATGGTGGGAGGTTCTTTTAGTCCATTGGCCGTTATTCTCAGGGAGAATAAGTTAACGGGTCCAAACTATGTGGACTAGAAAAGGAACCTGGACATAATACTCACAGCTGAGGAGAATAAGTATGTCATTTACGAGACCTGCCCTATTATCGGGGAAGGTTCCACCGCTGATGAGCGAGAGGCTGAGAAGGCGTGGAAGAAAACTGACGAAATGGCACGTTGCTATATGTTAGCTTTCATGTCTAATGTGCTCCAGTCAAAACATGAGCACATGGCTTCTGCATATGACATAAGTCAATCATTGGCAACTATGTTCGCAAACAAAAGCCGGCCTGCAAGGCAGGCGGCCCTTCAAACTATTGTGAATACTTAGATGGCTGAGGGAGCATCAGTCCGAGAGCATATGCTCAAGATGATTGCTTCTTTCGAGGAGGCAGAAATCTTAGGGGCTGTCATTGACCTCGAAAGCTAAGTGGATATGGTTCTCGAATCTCTACCGGGCTCTTTTACTCAGTTCAAGTAAAACTGTAACATGAATAAGTTAAACATGAGTTTAACTGAATTGATGAAGGAGTTCCAGATGGCGGAGAAGGTCATGAAGCCGCAATCTTAGGCCATGATTGCTAAGGCTTCTTCTTCAAGAACTGGGCCTAAACCTAGAAAGTTCAAGAGGAAGAAGGGGAATGCAGCAGCCCAGCCCAAGACCCAGCCCAAGGACAAGCCAAAGGGCAAGTGCTTTAAGTGCGACAAGAAGGGACACTGGAAAAAAGAGTGTCCAGATCTTCAAACCAAGAAAAACCCCACAGGTAATGTTTACTATCTAGAGTCCATATCAATGGTAAGATCAACTTCCACTTGGATTGTTGATTCAGGAGCCACTAATCATATCTGTAACTCCTTCCAGGGGTTTAGAAAGATAAGAAGACTCAAGAAGGGTGAACATGGGCTTCGAGTGGGTAATGGAGCACAAGTCTGGGCCTTTGCAGTAGGAGAGCTGGATCTAATTTTTGTTGTATTTTATATGTATCTGGTTTTCGTCAGAATTTGATTTCAGTTGCAAAACTTATTAATCAAGGATATTCTATATCTTTCCATTCTGGTATTTCTATCAGTAGAGATAGAGAAGTTTTATGTACTGGGCACATGTATGGAAATCTGTTCTTTTTAAACCATATTAACAACCAATCAAATAACGCTCAGTCTGAACCTTTAACTAGAAAGAGAAAGACCAATATCAATGATTCATACCTTTGGCATCTAAGGTTAGGTCATATTAACCCAACTAGGATTCAGAGGCTAATCCATGATGGGCCTTTGGGCTCATTGAGATTGGAAAGTTGGCCTCAGTGTGAATCCTGCATGATGGGAAAGATGGCCAAGAGGTCATTTACACCAAAGGCGGATAGAGCTAAGGAGGTGTTGAGTCTTATTCACACTGATGTGTGTGGTCCGCTGTCTACACCAGCTAGAGGAGGTTTTGTGTACTTCAACACGTTCACGGATGATTGTACGAGGTATGGTTATATTTACCTGATGAGAAGCAAGTCTGACTCTTTTGACAAGTTCAAGGAGTTTAAAGCTGAAGTGGAGTGTCAGACAGGTAAATTAATCAAAACCTTACGATCGGATCGTGGTGGAGAGTACCTCCTAGGTGAATTCAAGGACTACATGGTACATCATGGAATAGTATCCCAGCTCTCTGCACCGGGAACACCCCAGCAGAACGGAGTAGCTTAGAGAAGGAACAGGACGTTGATGGAAATGGTCCGAAGCATGATGTCTCATGCTACTCTTCGAGTGTCCTTTTGGGGATATGCCCTGGAAACGGTGGCATATATTCTGAACTTAGTGCCTTCCAAGTCAGTACGTAGGGCTCCCTATGAGATGTGGACTGGGTGTAAGCCAAGTCTGAATTATCTCAGGATTTGGGGTTGTCCAGCTTATGTACTGATCAAGGGAGACAAGTTGGAACCAAGATCAGAATTATGCTATTTTGTTGGGTATCCAAAAGGGACAAAAGGAGGTTACTTTTATCATCCTAAAGAGTAGAAGGTACTAGTCAGTACCAATGTTAGATACTTAGAAGATGATCAAAGTACTTCTACTAAAGGTTCAACACGGTTGGAACATGAGGAGAAGTTATCTACGGAATCAACTTCTTCTGACCTGATTGTGGAACAAGAAGAGGCACAGCCTCAAGAGCCTATGCAAAATGGAGCCTCGTCGTAGTGGGAGAGTGTCTAGGGTTCCGGATAGATGGACAGGAGGAGCCTTTGAGCTGGTCTCTGACTATCAGGAACAAGACCCCACTAGATACGAGGAGGCTATTGCTGATGCCGATGCAAATCTGTGGCATGAAGCAATGAAAGCTGAGATTGAGTCTATGTACCTCAATCAGGTTTGGGATCTTGTAGCTTCACCTAAAGGGATAAAACCCATTCGGTGCAAGTGGGTATACAAGAGGAAGAGAGGAGCGGATGGGAAGGTGGAAACCTTCAAAGCTAGGCTTGTGGCGAAAGGGTATACTCAGAAAGAGGGAATCGACTATGAGGAAACCTTTTCCCCGGTAGCCATGATTAAATCCATCCGCATCCTCCTTGCCATCGCATGTCACTATGACTACGAGATATGGCAAATGGATGTCAAGACGGTATTTTTAAATGGCCATCTTAGCGAAGACATCTATATGTCCCAACCGGAAGACTTCATTGCTGAAGGTCAGGAACACATGGTTTGCAAGCTTAAGAAGTCCATTTATGGACTTAAGCTGGCATCGAGAGAATGAAACATTCGTTTTAATGAAACTGTAAAGTCTTATGGTTTTATTCAAAACGAAGATGAACCATGCGTGTACAGGAAACTTGAAGTCATTAATGTGGTTTTTCTTATCCTGTATGTGGATGACATTCTACTCATTGGAAATGATATAGGGACATTGTCATCTACAAAGGTTTGGCTGTCTAGTCAATTCAGTATGAAGGACTTGGGAGAAGCCTACTACATTCTCGGGATTAGGCTTCTTAGAAATAGGAAGCAGAGAATGTTAGGGTTATCCCAAGTGACATACATTGAGAAGATGCTGGCCAAGTACAGCATGGACTCATGCAAGGGAGCTCTAATCCCTTGCAGACATGGGTTGTCATTTTCTTCGAAGGACTGTCCTAAGTCTCAAGAAGAAAAGGACAGAATGAGTAGGATTCCCTATGCTTCGGCTATGGGAAGTCTCATGTACGCCATGCTGTGTACTAGGCCAGATATCTGCTTTGCCGTGGGCTTAGTTAGCAGATATCAGTCAAACCCGAGGGAGGTTCATTGGCAAGCTGTAAAACATATTCTCAAGTACCTCAATGGAACGAGATATTATATGCTGGTTTACAAGGCTGATGATTTGGTTCCTACAGGATACACAGACTCAGACTTCCAGGCAGATAAGGATGAGAGAAAATCTACTAGTGGATATGTCTTCACCTTGTCTGGAGGAGCAATTTCATGGATGAGTATCAAGCAATCTTATATTACTGACTCAACCATGGAAGCTGAGTATGTGGCAGCTTCGGAGGCATCCAAGGAAGCAGTTTGGCTATAGAAGTTTCTTTCAGAACCTGGAGTCATTCCACATATGGTCAGGCCAATTATGATGTATTGCGACAACACTGGAGAAGTATCGCAATCTAAGGAGCCTCGGAACTACAAGAAGGGGAAACACATCGAGAAGAAGTACCACCTGATTCGGGATTTCATCTAGAGACGGGAAGTCGTGGTGGAGCATATTGCCTCAGAAAACAGTCTAGCAGACCCATTCACCAGGCCTTTGGCTAAGAGAGTCTTCAAGAGACACTTAGACGCCATAGGGGTGGGCACCTATGGACTTACCTAGTCTAAGAATGCAAGTGGGAGATTGTTGGATTGTATGCCCTCTCAGACTAGGTTTCTGATGTAAAATCGAATATTTTGATAAATGAATTTAGTTTCAGAAATTGTTTGTGAATTTACTATTTGTTTGTGCATGATTTTCATTTGGAACAGACCCATTGTGTTTAAATAAGTGATCCATGTGAATGGTGGTCTTTCACAGTAAGGTATGGATCACGGGTTATTTAACACATAAACATTTGTTCTTAACCTATTGATGAGACTGGGAACCTCATCATGTTTAGGTTATTATGTTATGAATTCCAAATGGAGAATGGCTTACCTTTAGCCAGTGAGTAGTCCACTCACTTCATGACATAAGCGTATTTCGAATACGTAGGACAGGACCTGTAGTAGTGGTTTCTAAAAGTAATATATGATATAAACTTAGACTACTACTACTACAACGTGGACTAGTACTCTACGACTTGAGTATGAGTTGGTGGTCTGGCGAAACTGGAAGCATATACTTTGATTTGTTATAGTTGAGGTTCTATCGTAGGGCCAATATACTTGCATGTTGGGTATGTGTGACTAGTTAGTTAAGACAGACTTGTACAAGATAGTTTCTTCAATTTACCGCCCCTTGTGGTTGTCCGAATGGTCTAAAATGTCCAGGGCCCTGGGAAACATGACTTGGATGTTTGCTTTAGGGTAGCTCCCTTGGAAAGCGGAAACACTCCAGAAGTCGTGGATCATTAGACTAGAAGCCTTAGGATGGTAGATGTCATTTAGAGGGGTGTTAGTACACTTCTTCCTCTCTAAATGTACGGCGATATGTAGAGGGGTATTTCAGTCATTTCACCTGTAGGTCGGAGACTTTGCTAATGCAGCATTGTCCTTGGGGTCAATATTTCTTTATGGTGATATTAGGAAATATTTAAAATGCAAAATACAGCTATTTATATAGCAGGGGGTATTTTGGTCATTTTAGCAGCCAAGGCGTTGTGTCTTTTTGGTCCTTGGAATAGCCCGTAAGTCCTAACTAATTTTAGGTTGAGGAATTAGTCTCAATTCAAGAGGATTTTATTTTATTTTATTTTATTTTATTTTATTCCGGAAGTCTAATTTATTATTGGACTGGAATAAAATATATAAATAAATAAAAATAGGAGTTGAGAGAAATTAATTATCTAGTTTAATTGGTTAATTAATTATTCAGGGCCTAGGTCCAGTATGAATAATTAAGAAATTAACCTGGGCTTAAACTAGGGGAAATAATTAATGTTTAATTATTTATTGGGTTATTTATATAGGCCCAAGAAATAAATAATTAAAGATTAATTATTATGGTTCATTTGGGCTCATTAATTACTTATTGGGTTGTTTATATAAGCCCAGGAAATAAATAATTAATGTTTATTATTTTGGGCCTTTTGGGTCCAAGAGAAATAATAAATATTATTTTGGCCCAATAGCTTGGACCTTAGGGTTTTTTCCAGATACGGTTAAGAGGGGTTTAGGGTTAGGCCAAACTGATTCTCAGGATAACATCTGGGTGTTTTGAAATATGAAATCCCAGGGATATGTTTATCAGATAATGAGAGACCTAATTTTGGCTAACTAATAAATAACTCTCTGGAAAAAGAAAAACCCTAGTTTTCCCTAGCCATACTGAGACTCACGCCATTCACTCTGGCTCTCACGTCTCTCTCTTTCTCTGGTTTCTCCTTGGAGCTTTGCTAACCAATAGCAAGTGAACCAAGGAGAATTGAGACCATTACTCTTCACCATAGTGTTCACCGACTAGAGGTTAGGCAGAGAAATATTCCGAGAGCTGGAAAGCTTGGCGTTGATGCAAACAAGGCGAAGTAGAAGGCTAGCGGGTGTTCAAACGGAAGCTTCTTCAAGTGGGCAAAGCGAAGCGATTCCAGTCGTTCAATCCGCTCCTACTCAACCTAGAAGGGTTAAGGAGCGCAAATGTATGATCTTCACGCTTCCGTATGGCCTTTAAGGCTTGGTTTTATTTTTCTCTGTTTTTTTTCTGTAACCAGTGCATGCTCCGCTATTTCGTCTCCCTCAATTAAGTCATTTCACCATACAATATCTCATTCGGTTTGGAGTACGGAATTAGTGCTAACTCCCTCCAAAATTAATTCTGACCCGAATACAATAGTACTTGTACCAGGAACCCACTACTCTAGATGTGTATCAATTGGAACTATTTCCAATACACAATCTCCTTGGCCAAGGATTTTTCAAGTAGTAATTTCTACAAGTGGTCGTTAGATATTCGCCTATACTATTAGGAGTGGTGAATCCTTTGTTGACCCTCTTAACTACTATCTTTTACCTCACAATGTACCCAATATCCATCCCGTAGACGACCCTCGATCGAGCTTCGGAGATTGGAATCAAAGTATAAAGCTCAGCAAATAGAGTACCTTGGAGATCTCAAGTCTAAAGATACTTGCACGTTTGCTATATTAAGATTATATCACTGGTACTAAATAGTTATCCATGTGATTATCTCAAAGCTAGGTCATCCAATGAACTTGTTCCATTAACAAGCGTCCATGTGTTAACTTTGAATATCTCAATACTCACGGTTATGAGAACCACCGCCTGATCAAATCAGGAAGTCTAACACATGCTAGTCTTAACGCATTAATGATGTCATATCTCATTAATACTATGACTAGGGACTATTTAAGTGCTAACACCATCCAGTGTAGTAGAAATCTCATATCATGATCTCTATCATGATTTCCTTAACACAATGTTGTGCTAGGGACTTTATCGAAAAGTTATAGTACTTAAGGTAAACAAAAGATACTGTAAGATAAATAATATCTTTTATTAAAATAAAATGTGTCATATACAACGTATAAGTGATTGCCTCTAGGGCATAACACTAACAAACTCCTACTTGCACTAGAGCTAATCATTCATGTATCTAATACCGAATGACTCAACATAACAATCATGTTTCTTTTGGGATAGTGCTTTCGTAAACGGGTCACCTATGTTCTCATCCGTGGAAACTCTCTCTATCTTTATTTCCTTAGTTGCTTCAAAAACAGCTATATACTCATCTTCTGTCATAGAGTTGGCAATAATCTCTTATTTAGAATCTTTCCAACTTATTGCTCCATTGCACAATGTAAACACGTAGCCTGATTATGATTTGAAATCATCTTGGTCAGATTGAAATCTGGCATCAATATACCCGTCTATTTTCAAATCACCTTCTCCATATACTAAAAATATATCCTTAGTTCTTCGTAAATACTTAAGAATATTCTTTACAGCCACCCAATGACCCTTACTAGGGTCAAATTGGTATCTGCTCGTCAAAATGCGAGCACAAGATACATTGGGCGTGGTACAAATTATAGTGTACATGATAGATCCAACTGCTGAGGCATATGGAATCTTACTCATGCGATCCCTTTCAACTTGTGTCTTGAGAGACATCGACTTTGAAAGGCTTACACTATGTGACATGGGTAAGAATCCCTTTTTGGATTGATCCATGCTAAATCTCTTTAGCACTTTATCTATGTATGTAGACTGCAAAAGACCTAACAATCTTTTGGATCTATCTCTATAGATCCTTATTTCGAGAATATAAGTTGCTTCTCCAAGGTCTTTCATGGAGAATTGTTTGGACAACCAAACTTTAACTATTTGCAAGACAGGTATTTCGTTTCCTATTAGCAATATGCCATCTACATAAAGCAATAAGAAAATGATTGCACTCCCACTAACCTTCTTGTATACACAAGGCCCATCCATGTTTTGAATGAAACCAAACTCTTTGATTGTTTCATCAAAATGGATATTCCAACTCCTAGAAGTTTGCTTAAGTCCATAAATGGACCTTTGCAGCTTGCACACATTTGTGCCATCACTGGATGTGAAACCCTCAAGTTGTGTCATATACACTTCCTCAGTCAGATTTCTATTTAGGAAAGCTATTTTTGCATATAATTGCCAAATCTTATCATCATAATGAGCAGTAATGGCTAGGAATATCCTGATGGATTTCAACATGGCTACTGGCGAGAAGGTTTTATCATAGTCAATACCATGTTATTGACGATAACCCTTCACCACTAGTCGTGCTTTATAGGTAAATAAGTTACCATACATGTCTGTTTTCCTCTTGAAAACCCACTTGCACCCTATAGGTTTAATTCTTTTGGGTGGATCAACTAATGTCCATACTTAGTTGTCATATATGAAATCTGTGAAACTCCAGTCAAAACCAACCTTAGAGTAAGGGGGTTAGGATGCATATCATACTTCATTTCTTAATTAAATACATTTTCATATGATTTTTATGTGCTTTGGATTTGAATTTTATTGTCTTGAAGTCTTGTTGGTGAGTGTCGTGTGAGAGGGGCAAAATGGTAATTTTTGCCCGAGGTGAAAATAGGGAGATAGCTTGTGGATTGAATAGAAAATAATTTTTCTAGTAGAAATAGCAACGAGAGTTGTTGTGGTTTAGTGGTTAGAGCTTTGGAATAGATTATTGAGGTCTTGGGTTCAAAGTCCATCATAGAAGCTTTAACTTGATTAAATTTTATTTTTGCTTGGGAAGGAATGGTTTCGGCCTTAAGAGCCTAGATCAATGTGGTGATGATGTCCTAGGAGAGACATGTTAGGAGTATTCTCATTCCACTCCTTTGCCTAGTTGAAATTCCCAAAGGGAATTCTTGTTCCCTTGATCTTTAGTTTTCCTTAGTTTCAACTCATTAGTTTGATCAAGATGTTCTAGCCTTTTTCTTTCTAGAAAATTCAGTAGAGTGCTGAGACCTTTTAGGATCAAAATGTCTTGGTGAAAGACTTCTTATGGTCTAAAAAATATGGAAGAGTTGTGAGGAATTCCAAGAGGAAAAATTCCTCTAGTAAGCTTGCTGAAATTTTCCTCTAGCTTAGTTCATCTTTCTTCTTGGAATGAGCTGGAATTTTCCAGCTTGTTGTACCTTCAAAAGGGCAAAATTTCTAGCTAACATTCCCTTCCAAATGCTGCTAGAAAAATGGTCTTTAGGATCAGTTTGAAACCTAAAAATTCTGGGCCAATTTCGGACTGCACAAGCTGGAGCAAAACAGAAAAAAAATCCTATACGAAAATCAGTTTTGAGAGCCCAAAACTAAGCTGTTTTCTTCCAGATTTTGTGCAGCACCTTAGCCATGTTTTTCCTCCATGAAGAAGGCTGGAAACCAGCTTTGAATACCCCTAAAACCCCCCTTACAGCTCACTGTAAAATGGTTGGAAGTGGCAGATGAAAATCTGCCAGAAAATTCACTGTGCAGCGAAATTTCTGTGCAGATTTTTGTCCAGCTTGTTTCCTATTTCTCTTCCAGCCGAAACACCAACCCTAATCTGTCAAAACCTTACTTAAACCTCCATCAATAGAGCTCCATTGATCCCCTTGAACTTCTTCACGAAATTCCATTAATGGCTGTCCAAAAATCTCTCAAACAAATCCCTGCAATTTAGCTTGATTGGTTTCCAAAATTTCAGCCATCTTATTTAGCAACCTTCCATAATGTTTTGCTCAATGGACCAGACTTCTTCTTCATCATTGTACACCCTACTTTCGTCCACCATAAGCCTCCAAAAGCCAGCATTAATCCCACGAAATTCTGCTCAAACAATCAGCCATGGCAGACTTCAAAGCTGTCCAAACAATCAAGATATTCTTAGCATATTTACTTTCCAAATTCACTTCCTAAAAATATTCTTCAAGGATTGTAACAACTAACATTTCCTTTTCCCTCTCAAATCAGAGCAACATCCTCCTAAACCCTACAAAAATTCGTCCAGCTCTATCTCTCACAAAAATTCGGCAGCTGCACATTACAATCTCTCAATTCCCTTCAATCATCCAAGAACACACACACTACACCAAGAACACCTACTATTTCCTTTCACCTAATACCACTCCAAATCACTTCAAACCACCTCTAAAAATCCCAGACTTCATCTATTCATTGCTGTGAGTCCATCCGTGCCATTTTTAACATCAAACTACAAATTCCAACTTGCTCTTTTGGATAAAAAACCAGAAATTTTGTGAAAGTTGAAGAACACCTACAAGGTAGGTTTGTTCAATCAACTTCATCTTCGCTAATCTTTGATCTCTAATGAATATATATGTGATTAAACATGCTAATGTACTCTCTTCTTCTCTTTTCTCTCTCTCTCTCTCTCTCTCTCTCTCTTGGCCGAATGATTTCATCAACCATGGCCATGCTTCCTTCATCTCCTTTGGACGGATTTAGGCATCTAGGGGTTTAGATTCATTTGAAACTCCTTCAAGGTATTCATCAATCAAGTAAGCCTTTTTAACCATTCTTTTAAATTCTAGACTCATGTCTCTAGGATGATGTTGATAGAAGATGAATCATGAATAGGGTTGAGTATATATTGTTGTGATGAGTTGAGATTGAAGCATGAATATATGTATGAATATGTTGGAGATGGGAGTTTTTGCATGAGTTGCTTATCTTGGTTGAATATATGGTGTTCTAGGGTTTGATGTATGTCTCCATGATCAAGTATGCTAGAGATTATGTCATCTATGATGAATAGGAATTATATTCTTGTGTGATTATTGAAGCTATGATTATATTTATGCTAGTAATAGTTAGATCATGCCTTAGTAAGTCTAGATCTATGCTTATATACATGATTTGGATGATTTGATGAATTGAAGGATTGTATATGCTCATGATTGTGGTTAGCCATAGAAATATGATCATGACCTAGTTGTTCCTAAGCTAATTTTTATTTCATGAATAAAATATTTCATAATGGGATTTTGCTAGTAATTTCCAAAAAACCCTAGGAGGGGTAAATTTCGATTATTATATATAATAAGGATATTTTAGTCAAATAAATAATAGCTTTTGCTAGAAAATAAAATATATAGATATTATATATAGAATGATAATATCAAATAAAGTCTTTTATGGAAACAATCATAATTTGTGAAATATTTATTACTAAAAATTTAATTATTATCTTTTAATCAAAGCCCATTAAAAATTTATTTATTATCTTTCAAGCAAGACTCATTAAATTTATTTTCAACTAATTTTAGTTATCAATTATTTTCTAACAACTAAATTATTAATAAATCATTATTTTACCTAATTCCACCTAGGACTTTTCATCAAGTAAACTCTAAATCTTTCTTAGCAAGATTTAAACCTTCAACTTATTAGTACGTATTTTCCAAAACACTAATTATTTTAAATATCAAATTAGACTTAGCTTATAAACCCCTTTTTATTTATTATCTGGCCTTAAAGCTTGGGACACTAGGATCATGGTAGTAGTGAGTTGAGTTTGTTTTATTTGTGAAAGTCGATTTTGGACTTGATTTTCTTTTGGGATGATCTAGAAAGTGTTAATTTATATGAACTCTTTGATAGATTTAGAAGATTGTCAAGGGTAGGGACCAACCTACTAGAGTTCATACACTAAGCTTAAGGATAAGGTAAGTTCCCTTGCATTCATCAAAATTGATTTTATTCTATTATCTTGGTTTGAAAGTAAGGTTGGTGAGTATCTTTTGCAAATACGAAGTTTTTATCATGGTAGCTGATTTTGAAAACCTCTATATTTGGAACCTTCTTATTTTGGAAACTTTCTACATTTGGAAAACTTCTAATTTAAGAAACTTCTAGATTTATAAATTTTTAAAATGTGTCAGGCATGACTTAGGAGCCAAGCATCAAACATTTTGATTTGTTATGAATATGCGAGAGATAAATTTTTGGGCATGCATCTAATTTTTGAAAATCACAGCATGACTTATTTGAGCATGTGGCTCCTCCACTATGAATTTGTGGAATAAACTATTGACTTAAAACCATGCCTTCTAAAATTTTTGTACGAGTTGAAAAATGTTGTTTGGAACTGTATTGAGCTAATTTTGTAGGTTCCACCTTGGAGCCTCATGAATTGTGAAGATTGAATAACGTTGAGTACTCAATGGGGGCTAGTCTTTTATACTAGCCTTTGGTTGGTCTGGCGATATCTCTCGGTAGGTGGCCACCTCCGAGAGGTTGACCCTTTTCAATCAGGGCGTCAGTATAGAAGGTTGAGCTGTCCTCAGCTAGCGACGGGATTCTAGTAGAATCGACGGCCGGAAGTGGGACAACCGGTTTGGATTGAGTGAGAGAGGGAGGAGTATCTCACTCAGTAGGATGTACACCTACCAGGAGTTGGGGGTCAAGTGCTTCACAGAAGTGAGAGCCACCTCTGTGCCTTTTTACCAAGTGTTGGGGGTCAAGTGCTTCACAGGAGTGAGAGCCACTTCTGTGCCCTTTCACCACCTGTCGGGGGTTAAGTGCTTCACCTGGTATGAGAGCCACTGCTGTGCCCTATCAGATTAACTTAGTTGCTTTAATTGTTGAGCTATTTTCGGGGAATTGTTCTAAAGTGTCATTGGAATTTCATTCGAAGCTCAAAATCTTTTAATTATTCATATCTTTCCAAACAGAATATTTTAAGAGCATTTTGCTCCATGACTTCTCACTACTATCTTCCAAGAAGTGAGAGTTAAATTTGTAAAGAAGGCATGACAAGCTTTTGATATACTGCTAGTGCATACATCATGAAAAGTGTTTTGTCTTTTTAGCCCAACTCACACACGGGGCTTACTAAGATTTCTGTCTCATCACTCTTTTTACCATTATTTCAGGTCGATCCTGCTGTGGGGATGAGTAGCTAGTGTTATCTGCCTTGGAAGAGAATGTTGTCATTTATTCTTATGTATTGCTTTGGGGAGTTGAGAGTGGATAATTTTTATTTATGGATTTGTGTTTAGGAATTCATGGGTTTATTCTTAGATTTATTCTTGGGATGTAATAAATTTTTGAGTTAAAGTATTATTTTAATCCGCTATTTTATTTGGGTGACCTAGTTATAAAGACCCGTTATCCTTTGGACGGGGCGACATCCCCGGCCCTGGCAGGCCTAGGTAGCGGGGTGTTACAGAATCCATCTCTGACTTCAGGCCCTCAAGCTATTTGCTAGAATTTGAATTGTTCAGAACATCCTTATAGGTAGTAGGCTCATCTTTATCAATGAACAATACGTCATTGTGGTCACTAATGAGAAATTCATATCTCTCAGGTGCCACACATATCCTACTAGATCTACGAGGTTCTTGTGTATTAGAAGGTTCATCTCTTCTCTCAATAGATGTGGGGTTTGATGATTGATCCTCTATTGTTTGATCTTCATAAACTTCACTAAGTTCAATCTTACTCCTATTATCCTCTTTGAGCATGTTCTCCTTCTCTAAGAAGACGGCATACTTCGAAACAAATAGTTTTTTTTCAGAGGGTAGGTAGAAGTAATATCCAAAAGATTCTTTCGGATATCCCACAAACAAACACTTGTCAGACTTACTATCAAATTTTTCTGACTGTGGCCTTTTGACAAAGGCAGGACAACCCTATACTCACAAGTGAGATAACTTTGGTCTCTTACCAAAGAACATCTCAAATAGGGTAGTATCAACCGATTTTGTCAAAACTCTATTTAATATAAACAGAAGTTTCTAGTGCATGCCCCTAAAATGATTTTGGTAGGTCTGTAGAAGCCATCATGGTCCGTACCACGTCAGGAAGGGTTCAATTCATTCTCTTAAATACACTATTATGTTGAGGTGTATGTGGTGGAGTCCATTGAGATAATATCCCATTATCTCTAAAATAACTCAGAAATTCCTAGCTCAAGTATTTTTCTCCTCGATCAGATCTTAGAGTCCTAATACTTGTGCCAAGTTGTTTCTCTATTTCATTCTTGAAGTCTTTGAACCTTTCAAAGGCCTCAGATTTGTATTTCACTAAATACAAATACTTGTATCGTAAGAAATCATCGATAAAAATTATGAAATAGTTGTAACCTCCTCTTGCTTGTATTGACATTGAGCTGTATACATCAGAATGTATGAGTTCTAATAACTCCTTGGCCCATTCTCCTTTTCCTGGAAAAGGAGTTTTAGTCATTTTGCCTAGTAAACAAGACTCGCATGTGCCATATGATTCATAATCGAATGACACTAAGTCACCAAACTTGTGTAACATAGAAACACGATTTTCATTTACATTGCCCAAACGACAATGCCATAAGTAATAGGTGTTAGAGTTATCTATTTTAGGTTTCTTATTATTTATATTGAGAATTGGATTGTCCAAGTCTAAAACATATAAACCATTAACAAAAATTGCTGAACCATAATGGATATCATTCAATGAAAAAGAACAACATTTATTCTTAAATTTTAAATGAAATCTATATAAGTCTAAACACATAACAGAGATAATATTTTTCATTAAAACTGGTACGAAATAACAGATTTGTAGTTCTAGAATTAACACCGAAGGCAGGTTCAGCTCGTATGTCCCCACAGCAATTGCCGCAACCTTTGCCCCTTTTGCAGTACGTAGGTCCACATCGCCTTTCTCTAGCCTTCTACTGCTCTTTAGTCCCTGCAAGTTATTGGACAAATGAGATCCACATTCGGTATCTAATACCCATATCTCATTTCTAAAGGTAGTATTTATCTCAATCATAAACATACCCGGAGTAGAAGTAGAAGTGCTTGTAAGCTTCTCATTCTGCTTCTTGTCTTTAATAGTCTCCAACTAAGCTTTGCAGTTGCACCTCCAGTGGCCCATCTTACCACACTAATGGCATGGGCCCTTGGTAGCTGCGTTCTTCTTGTTCACACCATATTTGGGCTTCATGGGAGCCTTCTTCTTCTTCTTTTAAATTTTCTTCTTAGAAGAGGAAGATTCTACCATTAAAACTGCATTAGAATTCTTCTTCATGGAGGTCTCCCCAATTTTGAGGCGATTGATCAACTCAGGAATGGTGGACTCAATCTTATTCATCTGATAGTTAATCACAAATTGTGAGAAACTATTAGACAAAGACTGTAGAATTAAGTCAACACTTAAGTCATGATCCATTGCAAACCCGAGAGATCCAAGCCTTTCTATTAAGCGCAGCATCTTCAGCCCATGAGTGGCCACAGAAGAACCCTCTGCCACTTTGCAACGGAATAGTTGCTTCGAGATCTCGTATCTCTCAGTTCTGCCTTGGGCATCAAATAGCTCTCAAAGATGTAAAATAATTGATTGAGCATCCATATGCTCGTGCTATTTTTGCAACTCAGGAGTCATGGATGCCAGCATAATAAATGATGCTGTATCACTATCCTCCTTGTACCTCTTGTGGACAACATGCTCATCAGTATGAGCATCTTGGGCTGGTGGTGGTGGAATAAGAGCATTTAGCACGTAGAGTAACTTTTCTGATTTGAGAACGATTCTCAAATTTCTATACCAGTCGAGATAATTTGATTCGGTTAACTTGTTGGTTTCCAAGATGCTACATAAGTTCAAGTTTATTGACATGATGCAAGCGACCTAGATGTAAAGATAAAGAGCATTAACTACTTGTATATGCATATGATATGTAAATAATTAGGACTTTAATTAAGCGCATTTTTACTCCACTATTTTACTCAAACCAATAGCCCTCACTACTGATTCAGGAAAGCCCATTGGAAGCTTTCCTAGTGGACCAATATCCAAATTCCTCAAGAATAACCTTGGGTTTGCCCAACAAGCCACCCTTGAGTTCATTGGTAGGTATCCAATACCAATTACATCGTATATAACTACCGGATCATTGGGTGATTAACAGCTTTTAATCTTAAAGCCTTTTGGGCTACCCCAACTTTTCTTCTAAATTTCTTTATGCTTGAGTTTACCTAACCGGGATAAAGAATATAGTTAAACTTGACCCATTAATTAAGAATTTAATTCCAAAGGAATTTAATTCCATAGCTTGAAGATGCCCGTTGTCAAGTAGGCTTGGGTTTGCCCAACAACTGGGTCTCGAAAATGACTCTCGTTCTTACTATATTAACAGAAGGAATTAGGTTTAATATTAATTCCGTGATTTGTTCCTTTTAGTGATTTCATTGAATGACATGCATAAAAATGAATAAATCACATAATTGATAATCATGGTAATAAAGTGATTACGTGGTATAGTTATGGACTTTACCCTAAATTAATTTCTTTGAGCCATAAAAGAAATTAATATATTTAACCCTATGTGTTCATGCATTATTCAAGTAGAAGGTCTTACCTTCTCGTCTTGTTTTGGTTGCCATCTCCAAAATTAAAAATAATTCTACTCCTATCTAACCTATGTAAACTAATTACATAATTTCTTAAAGAAAGAAAACCTCGAGTTACATTCGATGGGAGTTAGATGAGAAGAGAATTACACAAGAATTCTAGAGAAGGCAGGACACACAGGCCCTATTTCATAAAAAACCAAAATTATAAAATGCATGAATAGATATAATCGGTTTTAGTCCATAACCATCCACCATGCCATTGACTATGCTTAAACAAAATAAACATATACTTTTTATTATTCCAAAATCCCTATTTTGGAAAAATAAAACAAAATCTAAAATCAATATTTTAGAAAAATACATTAATTTTAAATTTTCAAAATCATTATTTTGAAAAGTAAAATTGTTTGTCTCAAAACTAATTTTGAGAAAATGCTTTTGAGTCCTATCTCGCAATGATAACAGCATCCCCGTGGAAAATTTTTTATTTTACCACCTTTCATCAAATGAGATTTTTCCCTTTTCAAAATTCTATTCCATTTTTTTTTAAACAGCTGGATCGTGCAAAACAAAGCATAACCAGCGCCGTTTGGAAGCTAGAGCCGCGCTGGCTTTGTTCTAGTTTCCAAAAATTTTTCTCTTCCAAAAACGATTTCTGGACATCACGAACAGAATGTAACCAAAGCCGGTTTAGAGCCTAGAGCCGGTGCCGGCTATAGTCGAGAAATGGCGGTGATTTTTAGAAAATTTTTCTAGAAACAATTTCTGGTGCCCTAATCTTCTGCAGAAATTTAGTGAGAACAATTCTTAACAGAATTTTCTGTTTTGAAGCTCAAAACAACAACCAATTTGTTAGTTTAGACAAAACAAAATAGAAAATCAAATTCACAAGATGAAACGGAGGGCAACTACCATATTTAAGAAAACGTTTTTCTGCAGAAAATTTTCAGCACATAAAGAAAGCACCTTTCGAAATATGCTATAACTTTTACAAAATCATATTGTGCTACGGACCTAACACACAAAGCTTGAAACGAATTTGACTCGAGTGAAAACGAATTTCCCAGTGAACAAAGACAAGCACAAATACATGAAAACAGTTTTTCATGCCAAAGCAATGTCCGTAGAACACACATAGTATGGCTCTGATACTAATGTTGGATATCCCAGAGCTTGTATCCTATACGGCGCAGCAGAAAATAAAATGAGATACCCTCCCAGGACCCGTCTATGTGTGAGAAGCATGACATAATGATATTAAAGGTAACAACTTTTACCTTTGGGTGATCGTCTGAAGAACAAAATTGATCTTCTTCAAGTCGAGGTGTGATCCCGCAATCCTCTTATGCAAACTCCGCGAGAGTTGGATGTCTAACCACTATAATCACAGTGTCTGATTATCCCTAATAGAAATCTACACAGAGGAATACTCAAGCACCAAAATTTCCTGTGCTAGCAGAAAAAGATGGCGGCTAGGGCTGTTTTCGTTTTCAGCAAAACAAG